>JAQZBX010006874.1:0-20649 GCA_029593785.1 Cabassous unicinctus | reverse complement strand
CTTCCATATTTCAGGGTTCATTGGATAGATGTGAAGGGCTTCTTGAAAACTTCAGATTGCTTCATCCATTTTGTTCTTCAGCTCTCTGTTGTCATATTGTTCTATTGTCTGTCTTCTTATCCTTTAGTTTACCTTTCCTAATAATCTTCATTTCTAAACTCTTCTCCAAATCTCTCACCCTTGTTTTTTCCTTTCAGGCTGAAGCACCCCCTTTAGTATCTCTTGCAAATCTGGTCTTTTGGTAACATATTTTATCAGCTTTTATTTGTCTGTGAAGATTTTAAACTCACCCTAATTTTTTTTCATTTACTAAAAATTTATTGAAGTATATCACACATGCATAAACATACATAAAAATAAGAGTATAGTGATAGTTGTGAACTTACAAAACAAACATATATAACATACAGGGACATCATACCTCACCCTACCAATGGTACCCTGCATTGTGGTGAAACAGTTTTAACTAATGATTAAAGAGCATCCTCAAAATATTACTACCAAACAAAGTATCTTACATTTGGTATATTTTTCCCCCAATCCACTCTATTATTATTATTATTTTGTATTATTTATATATGAACATAAACAATTAGTGCATAGTAAAAGTTGTTAACTTACAAAGCAAACATCATACAGTGGTCCCATACATCAACCCACTACCAACACGTTGCATTATTGTGAGATATTTTTTACAAATGATGAAAGAATGATTTTGATGATATTCTTTCACCCTGATTTTTGAAGGACAGCTTTGCCAGATAACAGGATTCTTGGCTGCCAGTTTTTCTCTTTCAGTACCTTAAGTATATCATACCACTTTCCTCTCTCCTCTGTGGTTTCTGATGAGAGATTGGCACTTAATCTTATCGAGATTCCCTTGTATGTGATACTTTGCTTTTCTCTTGCTGCTTTCAGAATCCTCTCTTTATCTCTGATATTTTTGTCATTCTGAAAAGTAGGTGTCTCAGGGTATGTTTATATGGATTTATTCTATTTGGGGTGCATTGTCCTACTTGGATATTGATATTTATGTCCTTCATAAGGGTTGAGAAGTTCTCAGTCATTATTTCTTCAAATATCTTTCTGGCCCTTTTCCATTCTCTTCTACTTCTGGGACACCAATAACACAAATGTTTGTGCGTTTTGCATTGTAATTCAATTCCCTGAGACTCTGTTCCATTTTTTTCCATTCTCTTCTTTCTCTGTTCTCCTGTCTTTTCCAGTTCAGATGTTCTGTCTTTGAAATCACTAATTTTGTCTTCAAACAATTCAAATCTGCTCTTATGTGCCTCTAATATATTTTTAATCTCATCCATCATGTCTTTCATTCCCAAAAGATTTGTTAATTTTTTAAAACAATTTATTAAAGTATATCATTCATACATGACCATACATAAGCTATAAGTGTTCAGTAAATATTGTGAACTTACAAAACAAACATACATAACCTCATACAGGGCTCCCACAAATACTTTACATTGTTCTGAAACATTTGTTAACAAATTATGAAAGTGCATATCTTACTCCCCTATACATTTTTTAAAGGATTTATTTATTTATTTACTTTTATCTATTTTTACACCCCCTTCCCGTTTTTGCTGTTTTTGTCTTCTTTTTCTGGGCAAATCTCTGTGTCTGTTTCCTGCCCTCTCTTCTCATCCTTCTCCTCCTGTCTTCACTGGGATTCGATCCTCAGGACCTACAATGTGGGAGAGAGGCGTCCTACTGCCTGCGCCACCTTAGTTCCTGTTTTTTCAGTGCTTCTCGTCTTGGCTCTCCCTTGTGTCACTCTCCTGTTATGTAATCATCTTGCTGTGTGGCTCGCGGGGCCTGGTGGTACATGCATGCACAGTGCCTAACGGCTCACCCATGCACGGGGCCTGACGGCGCACCCGCTTGCTGGGCCTGGTGACACACCCACACATGGAGCCTGATGGGACACCCACTTGCAGGGCCTGGGGACTCACCCATGCACAGGGCCTGGCGGCACACCCACTCGCAGGGCCTGGTGACACACCCGCACACAGGAGGTTTGTTACTTTTCTTTGCAGTCTTTTGAATTGTTCTTTATGCTCTCCCAGTGTCTTCTTAATATCCTTTATTTCTTTTGTCATATTTTCTTTAAATTCTTTGAATTGATTTAGGAGAGTTGTGTAATTATCACTGATTAATTGTATTGAATCCTGTATCTCTTTAGGATATTTGGTTTGTTCCTTTGGCTGGGCCATCTCTTTCTGTTTCCTAGAATGGCTGATGTCTAGGCATCTGAATATGTTGGTGTATTTACTCTGATGGCTAATTTCTCTCTCTTGCCTATTGTTTTTTTGTTTGTTTGTTTGTTTCCCACAGCTTTTCTTTGATATTTGGTTCAACTTACTCTCAGTCTTTAAAATTGCCCAGCTTAAGTTTTCAGAATTGAACTAGGGACTCACTAGTGGGGCACAGATTCTCTCCCAGGGGTTAGATACAGAGAGCACAAGCAGTTTTTGTTCATGCAGTTTCCACACCAGACAACAGATGGTGCTCAGCACCCCTTTCCATGGAAGTGATTCAGTCTGGGCTTTCCTGTGTTCCTCTGTTCAATCTCCAGATGCGTAGATTTAAAGCAGGCTATGCTGTCCGAAGTCACTGAAGAACAGCACCCCAATCTCCCCTCCCTTAACCCTTGAAACAGCTGACAGGGAGGAAGATGTCTGTTCCCCTTTCAATCTGCTACAGTGAGACAGAGGTTTTACCCCAGCTTAATATCTTGGTGGTGGGGAAGGGGAGCCCTTCCTGGCTGCCACTGGGGCTTGGTAACTCACATTTGTCTTTTCGGCTTCTTCGTCTCACTGTGCCTCATCCTCCTGGGCATTATGTAGCACTGTCCTGGTCTGTTGACCCCCAAAGCTGGTCCCTCAGACCAATTTTGACTTTTTCTCCATTGTTTTTTATGACAGCATTCAGCTCTGCCAGTCAGTCTGTTGCCATCTTCCCACCATCCTCCAAATCTACCTCTTTTAAAGGTATTTTAAACATTGGTCTAAAGAGTAAATATTATTTATTTATGTGGTTAAAATATAGAAGCTCTTTTATCACAAAAGTCTAAGAAATAAACTTATAATAGAAATTCAGCTTTGATCATGTTATGTCTTTGGTTAAAAACCTTAAATGACTCCTGATCTCCTATCACTTGAAGTCTAACCCATTTAGACCCAAGCTGAGCATTTTATGCCATCCCCCTGCTCTTCATTTATCAGATATCTCAGTGAAATGGCAAATATTTCCTCTCCCCACATATATTGCAAACTTCCCTGCTCTGTACCTTTGTTCCTACTGCCCTCTCAATCTCCAGACAGCTAAAAGAAAACAGGATAAAATATTAGGGTTTGGAGTGAAAGTCCTGTGATCAGCCAGTTATTAGTCATGTCTGTCACTTATTAGCTGATTGACCAAGAGCAAGAGTAATTCATCTGAGTTTTGTTTTTGTTTTTAAATAGATGGCTCAATAGCGCTATAGGGGTCATGTGAGGATATAGAGAAAATAAGTACCTTAATCCCTAACATAAGTGATGATATTTGTTCCTTAGCTTCTGAAATAAAGTTTAAAAATTCCAGGTATTCTTTGCTGCCCTTGTTAGAAGTAATATAGCAGAAAGAACACAGGCATTGGATTCATGAAGCAGTGCTTTTTATCTTGGCTTCGGCATTCACCAAAGCCAGTGGTAATATGTAGTTCTGAAAAGTGTTTATTTAAACTCACTTAATAATCTGTAGAAAGTGGGAAGTAGTGGTTTTCATTGTTTAACTTAACATTCAGTTCCTTTCCTCTCCTTCTTAGAACACTTGTAGCACTTTGTTCATACATCTCTTATGGCATTTAAAAGGTTCTACTTTGTGTACTTCTCTTATGATAATAAAAAGATTTTACCTTTTTTAGGATAGTGACTGACTCATTTTCATGGTTTATCTTAATGGTTTGCTTTATATATATGTACTAGATTTCTGTTTGGTATATATATAAATGTATGAGATGGGTAATGCATACTTACAGATAGCCTCTTTCTAGAATTATTTAATCAACATCCAAAGGCTTGGAAACTAGAATAGTGAATGTACATGTCCTGAAGTAAGACTGATAGCCTTCCCACAGGGACTCTAGCGGTCTTGAAGAGGGGCCAAAAAATGCAAGGGGAAGTGTGGTAAATAATAACATACGTAATAGTAAAAGTTATTCAGTACTCTTTTCATTTGTTTTGGGTTGATTTTATTTTTATTTTTTTACATAGTCAAAGCATTAGCCCATTCTCTTCAACCACTACCCACCACCAAATGTCTTTTGTCCCTTTATCAGAGTGGCTCAGATTCCAAAGTGCCCACTGTTTTTAGGTTGAGATCTCCAAAAGCAGACCCTGCAAGGAAAGATTTAAGTGATTCCCATGGGAAACTGGTAAGGGTGTGAGGACAGCAGGATAGGGAATGGGTATGAAATGGAAAAGCGAAGTGAAATATAATCTCAGGCAAAGTCTTGCAACAGATGGCTTTAGCCTGATCTTGCCGAGAATTTCTGGAATGTAAGTTAAGCTTCAGAGTTGTTCTGATGAGGTAAGAGGGACAAATTCTCAGGTGCTTCCTGATCACTCTGCAGGAGCAGGCAAAGTGGGCTCTGGTAGCCTGAAGACAGTCTTCTGAAAAAGAACTGCACATCCTGAGTGTTGGGAATTAAAAATGCAAAATATGGCTCCATTCTCCCTTCCCTCTACCCAAAATACAGACAAAGGCTACAAAATCCCTGAAGCTCTCCAAGCATAGCACCGACATTTTCCAAAATACCAGGGAAGGTGGGTAGGAGTTGCGATGTCATTACCATTTAGAGACTGCTATAGGAATGCAGAATTCTCAGGTGCTTGCCTTGTGCCCCTCCCTCATCATCACTCAGAGTTTCAATATATGATTGGCAATGCTTAGAACTCCAAAGAGAAGACGAGGGCACTCCTGGTGGAATGCTTTAGAAATTTAAGGAAAGTAAGGTCTTAGGTTTAGAGAATCCAGATGAACACTTTTTCAGTTGGCTTTGAAAGTTGTCATTTTTGAATCGGTGCTCCCAAAGAGCAGGGCTTCCAAACTTAAAGATTTTATTCAACATGTGACCCCTTCAATTCATAAATAAGTAGTGGCGCTTGTTCTGGAACATCAGTGCAACCCCCAAAGTTGCTTAATTTACTTCAAGGGGCATGGGACTGAGTATCTGTCCATTTCATACATCCAATTCTTATATGCTTACTCTATTATTTTTATGAAATTATGTTGTGCACAGAAGTGGGAGCAAGCTGTGCTAGTGCCCTTAGCAGCAGAATAAACTCTTACGAATTAATACTGGCAGAAATGTTTCGGGGACATCAAACAAGTTAGCAGCTGTGCAGACTTTTTTTCTCTATGCTTTAATTTTGAAGCAGAGCATTAGCTTTGACATTTTTTGGATGATATATTTATTTATTTATATATTCCTTGGGGATTTCAAAGTAAGCTAAAAGGTTTTTCAAAGGATGGGAACATGAAGCTTTTATATTTGTTATTTCCAATGTAGCTGTTATTGAGAAAATTAGCTCCATGGCAAGAGAACAGAACAAACAACACAAGATTACATTCCAGCATCTCAAACAAGACTTCTGACAATGTATTTTGCTCTGCATCATTCCCCCCCACCCCAAAAAAACAAACAAACAAAAATATGATTCCATTTTTAAAAAGGGCTCTAGCCAAAAGTAGAATGCAAATGCAAAACCATTAGTATTCATGAAAATATATCTGTTGTTAATGATCAGCTAAACATATTTTTTTTCACCTAGAAAAACAGCTCAAAAAGACACAGCATACAACTCTCTAAATTGGAGCTTTACATGACAGCAAATTAGCAATATCTGTAAGGCTTATTGTGAAAATCCATAGGCACAGTATCCTTTGGTGAGTCCAGATACAGCCTAAACAGAAGAAATCCTCTTAACACCTGAAAATGAGAGAGTTAAGGTCATATATTAACCCAAAACTTCATGTGCTTTAGTTGTTGACTCAAAATTCCATATAAAGCAAACTATGTGAACCAATCATTCCCAAATCAACTAAGAGGCAGTGGTTTCTTCCTCTATGCATATAACTTCGGGATACAGTTCAACACTTATTTATGTCTCCTTCTTTCGTTACAATTTTTTTGCAAAACCACACTTGTCAGACATTAGCAAAGAAAAACATTTTCCCTCACTGGAAAGAGCTCATGGTGCAGAAACTATATGTGTAGGGAGATTCCTGATTTCATCTCATTCCCTAAGAACAGAGTATTTGGGTGTCAATACATTTATAATTCTTCAAATATAAGAGAGCTAAGTATATGTATACACATTAATAATTGTCATTTTTTATGTATTTACTCTTTTATCCTTCTGAAATGCCTCTTTTTGTCTCTAGGAATATTTATTATATTAATATCTATTTTGTGTGATCTTAATATAGCCACTCCAGTCCTTTAAGGATGACTGCTTGCATGGCACATTTTTTTTCATCCTTTAACCTATTCCTGTCTTTTAATCTAAAGTATATCTATAAATACCATATAGGGAGGTTCTGCTTTTTTATCCAATCTAACAATTCCTGCTTTTTGATTGTAGTGTTTAATCCATTCATATTTAATATTATTATTGCTATGGTCGTGTTTACATATGTCATTTTGTTATTTGTTTTCTATATTTCTCCTATTTTTAAAAATTTGTTTGTTCTTCTTTTACTGCCATATTTTGGGTTAAACAAATACTTTTGAATGTAACATGTCAATTTCTCTGTGGATTTTTAAAACTATATATTGGAGTTATTTTCCTAACAGTTGCTCTACAGATTACAAAGTACACTTTTTATTTTATATGTTTCATTGTTTTCTTCCTCTCTCTGCTCTTCCTTTTCTGTGTTCTTTTGTGTTAAACAAATAGTTTTAGAGTATCATTTTCATTTCTCTGTTGATAATGATTGAGTTATTTAACAATAGAGAAATAGAAATAATAAAAAAGATTAAATAGACATTGTTGAGTTTAAAAGATCAGCAACCAAGACAGAAATCCACTAGATGGGCTGAACAGTAGATATGACAGAACAAAAGACAGAGGAGTCAGTGAATATTAAGTTTGACTAATAGATATTATCTAATTTGAAGAAAGAAAAGTGAAGAAAAATAAACAGAACAAAATGAAATGTATCAAAATATATGTAATGAAAGTCCCATAGAGAAATAAAAGGGGAAAAATATATTTAGAGGAGAAATAGCTGAAAATTTCATAAATTTGATGAAAAACATTAATTTACAGATGCAAGAATCTCAATGAGCTCCAACCAGAATAAATACAAAAGGAATCACATCTAGGTTCATTATTGGAGAGAGAATTCTCAGAGCATGAGTTTTGTATATCTTTTGTTAAATTTACTCCTAAGTATTTTATTTTTGATGTTGTTTTAAATGGAATTATTCTCTTAATTTTGTTTTCAAATTGTTCATAGCTAGTTTATAAAAATACATTTTTGTGTAATTATTGTGTCTCTTTTAACATTGCTGAATGGATTTATTAATTCTAATAAATTTTAGTGGATTCCTTAGGATTTTCTACATAAAACATTGTCATCTGCAAAAAGTGATTTTTTCCAATCTGAATACTTTTTACTTATTTTTCTTGCTTACTGTCCTAGCAGAACTTCCACTAAAATTTTGAATAGCAATGGTGAGAATGGACATCCGTTCTCGTTCCTGATCTTAGGAAAGCATTCAGCTTTTCACAATTAAGTACAATGTTAGCTGTGCATTTTCCATAGATGCTCTTTATTGAGTAAAGAGGTTCTTTTCTATCTCTAGTTTGGTGAGTGCTTTTATCATGAAAGGGTGTTGGATTTTGTCAAATTCTTTTTCTGTATATACTGAAATGATCATGTGATTTTTACCTTTTATTTTATATTATGGTTCATTGCATTGATTGATGTTTGGACATTAAACCAACCCTGCATTCCTGAGATGAATCCTAGTTTGTCATGCTGCATAAATCTTTTTATATTTTGATGGATTTATTTTACTGTACTTTATAGAGGATTTTTGCATCTCTGTCCATAAAGAATACTGGGCGGATAGTTTTCTCTTCTTATGATGTCTTTATCTAATTTTGGTGTCAGGGTAATTTTGGCATCCTATAAGGAGATGGGAAGTTTTTCCTCCTTTGCTATTTTTTGGATGAATTTGAGAAAGTCCAGTATTAATTTTTCTTTAAATGTTCTGTAGAATTCACCAGTGAAGCCTTCTGATCCTGGGCTTTCCTTTGTGGGAAGTTTTTAAATTTCTCAAATTACTTTACTTGTTAGAGGTCTATTCAGATTGCCTATTTCTTCTTGAGTCAGTTTTAGTAGAATCATGCTTTTCTAGGAGTTTGTCCATTGCATCAAAGTATTTATTGTCATACAGTTGCTTATATGATTCACTTATAATTATTTTACTTTTCTAATGTCAGAAATTATGTCTTCTCTTTAATTCCTGATTTTAGTAATTCAAGTCTTCTCGGTTTACCTTGTTAAGTTTAGCTGAAGTTTCATAAATCTTACTGTTCTTTTAACAGAATCAACTTTTGATTTCATTGATTTTTCTCTATTGTTTTCCCATTCTCAATTTGTCTAATTTCTATTTTAATCTACAATATTTATTTTTGTTTCAGCTTGATATAGGTATAGTTTACTCTTCTTTTTCCATTATCTTTTTTTTAAGATTTATTTTTTATTCATTTATTCTCCCCCCCCCCATTGTTGTTTGAGGCTGCTGTCTACTCTCTGTGCCCATTCGCTATGTGCTCTCTGTGTCTACACATCTTCTCTTTTAGGAGGCACTGGGAACCGAACCTGGAATCTACCATGTGGGAGAGTGGTGCTCAATCACTTGAGCCAACTCAGCTCCCTGGTTTGTTGTGTCTCTTTGTTGCATCACCTTGTTGTGTCAGCTCACCATGCCTGCTCCCCCATTTGGTAAGCAGAAGCCCAATTACTTGAGCCACATCCACTTCCCTTTTTCCAATATATTAAGGTAGAAGGTTAGCTTATCTTTCTTTTTTGAAAATAAGTGTTCACAGCTATAATTTTCCCTCTGTATCACATTCCATGTGCTCTTGAGAATAATGTGTATTTTTCTTCGGTTGAGTGGAGTGTTCTATAGATGTCTGTTTGCTCCAGTTAGTTTATAATGTTTTTCAAGTCTTCTATTTACTTGTTGATCCTTTACTTAGTTGTTTTATTCATTATTGAAAGTAGAATATTGACGTCTCTAATTATTTTTTAATTGTCTATTTCTTCTAATTCTGCTAGTTTTTGCTTCATGTATTTTGAGGCTATCTTGTTAGATGCATATATGCTTATAATTGTTATATCTTCCTGAGGGATTGAAACTTTTATCCTTATAAAATCCCTCTTACCTATAGTAACATTTTGTTTAAAAATTTCTTTTATCTGATATTAGTAGAGCCACTCCAACTTTCTTATTATTGCTATTTCATGATATATCTTTTTCAATTCTTTTACTTTCAACTTATTTGTATCTTTGAATCTAAACTGTATCTCCTATAGACAGCATATGATTGTATTTTGTAATTTTATCCAGTCTAACAATCTCTTCCTTTTAAAGGGCTTTTTATAATCCATTCACACTTAATGTTATTATTGATATAGTTGGATCTAAGTCTGCCATTTTACTTTTTGTGTTCTATATGTCTCATGTATTTATTTGTTGTAGTTATTCTTGCTGTTGTTCTTTTTCTCTTTCTCTTTTACTGCTTTCTTTTGCATTCAATGAATATTTTCTAGTGTAACATTTTAATTTCTTTAATGATTTTTCATTATTTTTTTAAAGTTATTTTCATATATGCTGCTCTTGGGCTTATTATTATCTACTTCAGTTTTATACTATCTTGATTGCAATAATATATCAAAATATTATTCATCTATAGCTCTATTATGTCTTCTCCCTTCTGGTATTGTTTTTGTTATACATATTATATCTATATATATTATAAACTCAACAATACACTGTTACAATTATTGCTTTATATAGTTTTACCACTTTTAAAGAAACTGAGAGAAGAAAGGACAATAAGTATATATTTACAGAATTGCTATACTAACCTTTGTATTAAACCACACCTGGCTGTCCTAATTTATTCATGTAGATTTGTTTTACTATCATGAATCAGTTTCTTACTCCAAAATAACTTTTCTCCTGTCCACTTTTTTTGTTCATTTATTTTGCATTCTGATTAAAGTCCAATACAAGAAAAATTAAAAACAACTTGAGTCTTAATTACAAAGATATTAGATATTTCTACATTTTCATCCTTGGTGATTTGATAATAAAATGGGATTACATTCAAATTTGTAGCAATTATATTTTGCCTTTTTATTATTGGTGCATTTTAGTGTTATTTGATATTACTGTAAAATCTTTGATGAGAAATAGTATAGGAAATGAAATTTAGTCCTTGGGTATATTATTTCCCTGTAGTAGTTTGTGCATTGTTCTAATTCTTTTCAGAACTTTTTTGGAGCAAAATTAATACTAGAAAATGACCAAAAAAATAGCAATTGGTTTTGTGTGTAAGTGGCCTAATGAAGGTGGGTGTAAGATTGTGCTAATGGATTGATTATCTCCTTTCCATAGTAGGAAAATCAAACCCTGAGTTGACTAAGAGTGCAATGATTAAACTCTCTCAGTTAAGAGACGAATAGGTTGGGAATTATTAGGGAGAACACTCTTCTTCATTCCTGGTGATTCCTTCCATGTCGAGGTCTCTTACTCTACCAGCTAACACTCCTGGCTTCTCATTACACCCTAACTGGTGAATTGGAATGGAGAAACCAAACTTGCATCATCCTCACCATTCCTCTCTTTCCCCCTTCCCTCAGGAATAAACTACTTGAAAATAGTGCAGAGTCTGCTCTTCTATAGGGCAGGCTCTGTTCTCACATGGAAAGAGCTGCCTTCTTTCAGTAAAGCCTGTGACTGAGGTTTAGTATTGGAGAGCCCGTGTGACCTCACAGTAAGCAAATCCTCCAAATAAGACTTTGTAACAGAAATAAAGTATATATTTTTGACTTTTATCTTCCTTACTCTTTCATCTTGGTTTTCAACTTGAAGAACTTAGGTGAGGAAAAGGGTGTACTAGTTCATTATACCCTAAGAAGAGGACAAGATGACATATTTTAAAGGTCTTAAAAGCATTTAAAGCCTAAGGAATTTGCAAATGCATATGTGATCATACATGCATATTATCAAGCATATTCTCTCTAAGCAATTTAAGTTTACAAGAAATTTTAAATACACTTGTTTTATGTTTTTATGATTTTCCCATATGATTCACTTGACTGGTTGAATCACATAGCATCTTTTCAAATATTATGACTACTTAAAATTATATCTCTTATATTTTTAAAACAAAATAAAACACAAATCTTCTGTCCAGCAGCTCTCACTGCTGAAAAAGTGTTTGAAATGTTTTCTTCCTCAGGGGTTGGTTAGTTAGATGATGATGATCATGATGATGATGAAAAAGTATTAGAGAATAAATTTATAATCACATAACAAATCCTAAGATGTGAGAACCAGAATTAACTATAAAAAGACTTCAGACAAACTAAAGTAAGAAACTCAGGATACTCTTTCATCAAATTTTATTAATGCTAAGCTAAAATCTAATCATAGATTTTAACACTCTGAAATTGAGATCACAATTGATACAGCCTTCAATCACTTTTAATCAGGTAGCAGTTTTGTTGTAGTCCCATTGCCTGTTCAGGGACAGATGTAGCCACAGCTATACATTCTTTTTCCCTTCCATGAGACTGCGTGCATTGTTGTTACTATACATGCTAAGTTTAATTGCCATTTAAAATGCCTCTAGTCTAAAAGTTTACACTGTGATTCTGCATTGAATGCAAAAGTTATTGTATTAGCAGAAAGGCATGGAAAAAGATCATTAGGAAGTAAATTTGATTGTGAAACAAATCTTTATCATTACAGGAATGACCATAATTCCTTGTTTTCTTGCAAATCAACAGCCAAGTGTTTGTAGGGCCGCAAACAGGAAGATGCACACAAAAGCCATTAAATTTTGTTAATGAGATTAGTAGAAACATTTTGCTCAGTACAAAGCAGCTGAGGGCAGGAGCAATTGCCAAATCCCTAGAATAGTTGAGAAGTTAGTGTGACAGTTTCATGCATCAAGTAAGATTATTGTTAAAATATTGCCATAATTTAATTAACAAGCATCATTCATTTCTTTATTGGTATATATGATAAAATAATGGTATATCTTACAATTAATGGCTTATATGAAATATAGTAAAATAAATCCAGCCACAGCATTATACAGTTCAAAAGTATTCTTTGTGATAGTTTGTTAGTATTGTTACTTGTCAATAGAAAAATTTTTTGTCTGTTTGAGAGATAATGCACTTCTTGTGAAGAAACATGATCTTTTTCTTAATGAATATGACACTTTAACCACATATATTCCTCAAATTTGAAAAAAAATTCTTCTAAAAGAGTCAGTGTGTCTTTGCAAGGTTAAATCAAATCTTGAAAACATGTGCAGTTTATTTTTGCAATTCCTTCATCAGAAAAGTTATCTTAGATAATTTTCTATTTGAGTTGACTCCATAAATATAATTGTCATAAAATAGGGTTATACGCATTACTGCTTCAGGCCATTAAACCTGCAGATTTATTGTTGCACAAAGCTCAGTCAATCCTTCTCTTTTTGTAGAACAAATTCAGCCATATGTTCATTTGAGGGCATTTTGTAGTACTTTCAGGGGAGGTGGAAGGAAATAAATTTTACTTGGCATTGAAAGGAAAGCAAGAGATAGACCAACTGTTAAGGCCACCTGTGGGCAGTGCTTTGGGTCATCTATGTCTTCTATGTCTACGAACAAAGATTAAAAAACAGACCTATTAACTTCTATATTTTAATAAAAAGAGATCACAAGCTGAGTATTTATTTATGTGAAATAATGTGATGTATGTGAATATTATATGGAATATTCCTTCATCCTTTTATGTGAATTAACTGTGAAAGTATAGTCTTAGGTAAGATTTGAAACCCCAAAGACTCAGTGTACTAAGTAACAGAAATATATTTGTTTAGGTCTTTTGCCTTGTAAAACATAATTAAAGACCTGGGCAGTCAGCGCAGGCATTGATTAAATACAGTTCAGATTCAATAAGGAAAGAAAATCTTTACTCGATGACATTCTTCTAGAGAGGTACGTCCCTTCTCAGATTACTAAGGAATTGTAATTTCATTTTTCAGCCATGGATTAGGAGGTACATTAACTCATTTGGGAACTGTTGGATCCTCTTGGGGAATTCTACAATATGGTCAGAAATTTTGCTTTCCTTAGACACAAATGTAAAAGAAAAATAAGTCATTATGATTCCTCCCTGTTGAAGCAAAAGTTTTAATCAGTGGATCATAATTTCTTGCCTGACTAGATTTTCAGGGGTCATATTTATTTTCTGCTTTTATTTTTCTCTTATTTTAAAATATGCCAAATATTTATATAACCACACAAATTTATATCATTACACAAAACTAAAAATATATTTGTTCCCATGCACTTAATAATTTAATAAACAAATTTATTGGATTCACTTTTTATATAGGAAACACTGTTATGAAGAAGTAGATATCGTGCATATTGGTTTGTCCTTAGTGTGTAATAAATTCTAATGAGACCATATGGTCATGCTGAGAGTTAACTGAAAATCTGCCTGAAGACTATAATAATCTTGCAATGGCCTGGACCAAGGTCAAAGATACTTATCTAGCTACAGGAATGGCACTTCCCTAATCCACCAATTTCTTCATATTAATTCCCACCACGCTCCCTTATTTTCCAATTTCCATTTAGGAAAGTACTTCTTCCAGTAATCCTTTCAAGGCCATTCCCATCTAGATTCATCTGGATTGCTTTACCTTACAATGTGTCTCCCTAGCCCACTACTTTCCTCCTATCATGATAATTATCACGCCTAAAAGTAAATGCTTATATATCATCATGCTTTGTATCATCCACCAGTTTGTAATCTCTGTTTTGGCAGGGGC
This sequence comes from Cabassous unicinctus, assembly GCA_029593785.1. NCBI lineage: Eukaryota > Metazoa > Chordata > Mammalia > Cingulata > Chlamyphoridae > Cabassous > Cabassous unicinctus. The sequence continues at coordinate 6,505 of JAQZBX010006874.1, read as the reverse complement.
TGTGCTCTTATTAGTTGACATTTTATATAAGTACCACAATATCTGGTAATTAGAAGAAATTGAATATTAAATGTCTGATTAGATGAGTAAATTTGTTATGGATTTATTATTTTTTCTGTATCAAATTACAAGCCTCTCAAAAGCATAGAATCTGGTCTTGCATCTTTGTATCTCTTGCTGTATCAAAATATTTTTCACAAAACAATATTCTGTGAAAGAAATAGCTTGACAATCCTCCCTTTTAAAATCCTTGTACTGATAGAATAAACCGTAACATCACAGTAGAACAAGAAAGCATGCCATATGGAAGAATTCCTGAATGCTGGAAAAGAGACAATCATGGGATCTATGGAGAAACAATCCTTGAGCAAATAATAAGCAAGAGAAGAGTGTGTTTAAGTAGGGACAGCTTGGGGGAGGAACACAGAGCAACTTGCATGGGTGCCCCATCTCCTACTCCTCCACATGCTTAGTTGCCCCAGATATTTGCCCAAAGACTAAAGCAGTGAATGGGAAACTTGAACTAAAGTGTAGGGAGATGCTCCAAGGGAATGCTAATCTCATCGTCTAGAAGACGGGCACAACCTCCACCTTTCCAGGGGCTCTCATTTGCTGAACAGGCATTCTCACATACACACACACACACACACACACACACATACACACAAAAGGCAATCACTAAATCTTTGAGTTATAGCAGCACTATGAAAGTGAGATATCAATCTTAAAAAAAAAAAAGAATTAGCATTGGAAGAAATGGAGTTAGTAAAGCCAATAGTATAACTATAAATAGCAAATGCAGAGAAATGTGAAAAAAATTACTTAAAAGAGATCCTGGAAATTGTAAAAGTGAAGCAAATGCTCCATGTGGTAGGCAGAATTCCAAAATGTTCCCCCAACTTTTCCCTCCTTATCTCAGGGACTGTGATTATGTTGCATAGCAAAGGGGATTTTGAAGATGCAATTAAGATTACTAATTAGCTATCTTTGAATTAGCTAAATGAGTACAATCTAGTCACATCAGCCCTTTTATTAAACAGAGTGTTTTCTCCAGCTGGTGGCAGAAGAGCAATTGAGAGGGATTTGAAGCATAAGAAGGACTGACTGCACCATTCATAGCTTGAAGATGGAGGAGTCAATGTGGAAAGGACTACAAAGTGGACTCTGGGTGCTGAGACAGGCTCCCAGCTGACAGCCAACAAGGAAGTGGGGACCTGAGACCTACATTCACAAGGAACTGGATACTGCAACAACCAGAATGAGCTATGAAGTGGATTCTTCCTGAACCTCCAGGTAAGAGTCCAGCCTGGCCAATACAATGTTTTCAGCCTTCTGAGGCCCTAAGCAAAGAAACCCATCAAGACTGCCTGTACTACTGACCCACAGAACTGGGGTGTAAGGAATAGGTAAAATAGGTATTGGTTTAAGCTGCTAAATTTGTGATAATTCGTTACACAGCAACAGGAAACTAATACACTCCATGTTTTTCAGGTGAAATTTAATTGGAGAGAATTTCTTATTGCCACCTTTCCATCAATACCATGGCATCTATTCCTTATGAGATTTGTGGAAACTTATTGTGCATTTCTAATAAATGTGAGTAAAAAGGAATTGTTATTTTATTATTTTGTAATAAATGCCATTAATCAAATATACTTAGGTACCTCTTTCTAAAATAAACCAACAAAATAAAACACCAGAATGTAAAAATCTACTAAAATGAGGTTTTTCTTCCTAGAGATTACACATTTTCATAGGTAAGTCATTTATAACTCTGCTGTTTCACATAGTAATTTATTTACTTTAGAGTAATTTTCTCATTTCTTCAGATTATTTCTTCACCTCGTACTGCATCATATCACCTTGTTAATTGCTAAGAATTTCCTTGTCTTTTTCTTCATTCTTCATTTCTTCATGGAGGTTATGTCTTATGGGAATTATGACTTTATATGAATTGAAATGCACAGACTAGGGGCAGGAGACAACTTTTGTTTACTGTGAATACAGAGAGTATTTTCATAGCCTGCAGAAAAAATTGTCAGAGTGGTAGTGAACTTCCTTTCTTGATTATTTCTTTCTTGCCAAATAGTCACACTTTTTTTATCCCAAGAAATATGTCATAGTACCTTCTCATCTCATTATCTCAGTGCCATTTATTTGAATTCTAATTATATTACATACTTCTCCAGGAAATTTTAACTTTATTTCCTAGGAGTAACTCAATTGTAATATATTTAATTCGTGTTTCCTACCATTATTCATAAGACACTAAACTCATGACCTTGTAGGTTCCACACCTGAAAATTACATTTCATTCTGCTTTTTCTTATATTCTCCATAAACAGTCATGATATAATTTGACTACTTTTTAAAAATTATTTTCACATATTTCTCTTAAAAATGCTACCTTCAGGCCCTATCCCTTCCTAACCAGAAATCTTGAAATTTGGTAAGTCAGTGCCATCCTCTCAATAGAATTGTTATTGGAAGAGGTATGTATAAAACATCTCGGACTGGACATTCTGTGTTTATGTCTCTAAATCTGCTCTCCAAATTCCTGCACCTCAGTGTACAGTAGGGTCAACATTATCAACTATGTCAATGAGGTCCCCTATGCTGGCGTTTCCAAGTGTGTTTATCAAATAGAAAGCATAGATAAGAAATTAAAGAGAAAGGAGAGTTTGAGTTTGGAGTATTCATTATCTTGGCTGCTTCTCTGCCAATTTGTCATAGGCTTATTCTTTCCCTGCCTCACAGCACCTGTCAGAAATCCTCCGACCTATAGCCACTCCCTCTTTATTCTGGTAACTGGCACCTCCCTTTGCCAGTTCAAATCTATGTGCAGTAACAGCTGTCAGCTCTTGCTAGCCCTGGAGAACTTCACAATCCCTTGGTTTCCCTCATTATAAATGGTCTCTTTATTAAATTTTCTTTAATTTTCTTATTTGTGTCTGTTGTGCTTCCTGCTAGGAACCTGATGGATCACATAGTATGAGAGGTGGATCTGTGAAACAAATGCTTTTCTTTGGGTCCTGGGTGTCATTACTTCAATATTGATGAGTATATGGGTAACATCCTTGCCAGTGGAAATATTTCCCTGGTAATCTATGGCATACATGCCCTGACACTTATTCCAATGACCCGGCAGAGACAGTGAATAAAGGGCAGTTAAGGGAAAAGCATTGAAAGATCAGTTGATTGTGTCATATAGTTTCTACGAAAAACATAGTGATTATAATGATTGTGGGATCAGTTGATTGCTTTTGAAGTTCTTAAAAAGTATGCACATGGAAAACTACAAATTAAAGGCCTTTTAAGGCCAATTCAGAGCAGGGCTGGAAGGTCAGTGAGCGTCTACAGCAGCTTTGTAGGAGAACCTCATCTGTAATCAAAAGAAAGGAAAGGGACTGGGGACCAAGCTCAGGTCCTGACTGGAAGAATTACAAGTTTGAGACTCCAATTAAATACTAAATCTGGTCAGATTGTTTTTGCTGAAATAAGGGCACTGTGGAAAGGAATGGGGACTTAAGATATGGATCAGGAATATTTAGGTAGACACAAATGAGGCTTAGAACTCTGAACCACAAACTCCCCTGAATTTTTTTTTTGTCAGAGGCAGCCTCCCTCTCACCTTGTACATCTGTATCCTGTACTATCTCACAAGGTAGTTCTGATTCTCTTCATTTTCCCACCTCCACTTTTCCTCATTGCAAGGATCTAGACTCCACAATAGCTTAAATGTACAAGTCAAAAAGAGAAGAGAATGTAAAACAAATAAGTGAGTAAGTAAGTTCCAGGACCAAGCAATTTGTGTCATCAGATGTCTAGGGCTCATGTATGGGAGTGGTCCTTAAAGTGGGTCAAGCAGAACAAAATAGTATTTGATTCATGGCAATGTGTTGACATTGATGCACTCTGCTAGGATTTGAGATTTAATGAGTTGGCTAGAGCACCTGCGCATTGATGGCAACTAGTCTGTTAAGTTTGCAGTCAATGAGATTTTCATGTTGGGCCTTCTTTGACATATTATAAAGGAAAGAATTTAGATATGCAGGGAGATGAGGATTTTGGAGTGTACCTTTTGTGTGCAACCTGCTCAAACATTCTCTTACCAGTCCTTATGAGAGGACCTTCTTTTCACCAAGTACAGGGGGTACACTGATAAGGCAAACAAAATTGATTCTTAGATCTCAGTGGGAATAATGGAGTCTCAGAGTTGTAGAGATCAGGGGGTAACAATTAACCTTCAGAAACAAGGTGAATGCAATTATCATAACAAGCTAGAGTATTGGTTTTCAAATATGGCTGCACATTTTAGTCATCTGGGAAGGTTTAAAAAATACTGATATATCTCTCCCACCTTCAATGATTCTTATTGAATTGAAGGCCCAGAGAATAGGATTTTTCAAATATCCCTGGGTGGTTCTAATTTGCAGCCAAATGAGCTAAAGGAGTGGTAATAAGAATGTGCTCAAATGCACAGATCTGTAGTGATGGCTAATTGTTCCTGGAACAAAATTAGTTTTATATTAAGATGCTACTTGGAATAAATAGACTGAAATATTCTAGTTCTGTGGTTTCCAAGACTTGTTTTTAGTTCAGCTTTGAGCCAGTTTTAAGCCAGCTCAATGACTAAGAATCCCTTGACTAAGAAGGAGGCCAATTCCCTAAGAGGAACCACTCAGCCAAAGGTGTGCATTATGTATCACTCTCAAAGACTTCTCCAGAGGTTCCAATGCATTTATATCAGTATAAAGTGCATTGAAGAAAGGGAAATATCCAGACCTCTCATGTGTTATTAGCACTGGTTCTGAACTAATGCTGATCCCTGGAAATCTGAAATGATACTGTGGTTTTCCAGGCTATTGGGAGCTTGTGGACATCAAGAGACAGATGAAGTTTTTGCCCAAGGTAATCCATTGGAACTTCTATGTCCATTGAACTTATTCTATGGTATAGTCTCAGTCCCAGAATACATAGTGAGAATGCATGTACCTTTTAACTGGAAGAATTACTATATGTGTTCCTTCACCTATAGAGTAAGTACTATTATGTTAATTAGAACTAAATTAAAGTTCTGGAACTACCTTTCTCTTTCACTATGATAGTAAACCAAGAACAGTACTGCATACTCAGGGGAATAGCAAAGATTAATACCACCATCAAAAAATAAATACATAAGGAAAGGTGTAGGGGTCTTAATTCTTACCACATTCCCATTTAATTTACTTCTTTTGTTGGTGTAAAAGTTGGGTGAGTCTTGAAGAATAGATGTGGAATATCAAAAACTTAATTAGATGGTAATGCTAATCCCAGTTGCAGTTGCAGATAAAGTACCTTTACTAAAGTAAATCACCAGACATGTAGCTAATGAAAGAGCAAAGTCTTTTTTCAATAATTCATTCTTATAAGAAAATATGATAAGAAGCAATTTGACTTATCTGTCAGGGACAGGCATGTACTGCGCGACTGCAAGGCTACTTCAGCTCTCTAGCTCTTGATCTTCTTGACAGATTGCAGAAGAAGGAAGTGAGGGTAGGCTCTGGGTGATGGCTACTTAACAGATGGCTGTGACTTCCTTAACAATCAAAAGTCAGCAAATTATGCTCTGCCAGCCACTTCTGGCCTATTACCTGCTTTCATATAGACCATGAGCTAAGAATGGTTTCTATAGTATAAAAGACTGAAAAAAATCAAAAGAAGAAATCATGACTTGAAAATCATATGAAATTCAATTTTCCATGTCTATACATCAACTTTTTCTCTAACACAGTTGTACTTATTTATATACTGTCTGGCTGCTTTCATGCTAAAACAGCAGAAGTCAGGAGTTGTGACAGAAAATGTATGGCCCACAAAAGCTTAACGTATTTGCAATCCAGCCGTTTATAGAAAATTTGCCAACCCCTGCAGCAGACAAAACAACACTTGAAAGATCTGTGGCAGAGGGCGGTGCAGTGTGGAGCCCCTGGAGGGCCTTAAGATGAGCTTTATACTAAAACTCTACATAGATAGAGTTTTTTTGTTTATTTATTTGTTTGTTTGTTTTTTATTGCGGGTAAAAATAAAATTTTTCACAATACATACCAATATTTGTAAAATGATATATAAATACATATGCATATATGTGCATTTGTTTACATAAATGTTATTTGTTATATATATATATATTTTATTTTTAAGGTGTTTAGATTACCTAAATATTACTCAGAAATTACAGGGATTCCCATGTTCCCCACCTCCCACACCTCCAACAACATCCCACACCACCATCCCTCATCCGTGTAGCACAACACCTGCAATGGATATACACATCCTGGGGCCTTGCCACTGAGCATAGACCACAGTTCACATCATAGACCACACTCTCTCCCACACAGTTCTGCATGGTATATGCTGATGGAAAATGGCCTACATCCGTCGCCGCCACGCCACTCAGGACAACCCCCAAGTCCCAAAAAAGCCCCTGTATTTCAACTGCCCCTCCTCTCCCTGCCCCAAAAAC
>JAQZBX010006873.1:11346-52090 GCA_029593785.1 Cabassous unicinctus | reverse complement strand
GTTAGTTTTTCTAATTCATTAAAAAATGTTGTGTTGATTTTTATTGGGATTGCATTAAATCTGTAGATTAGTTTGGTTAGGATAGACATCTTAATGATGTTAATCTTTCTATCCATGAACAAGCAATATTCTTCCATTTATTTAAGTCTTCTTTGATTTCCTTTAAGAGTGTTGTGTAGTTTTCTGGATATAAGTCCTTTAAATCTTTAGTTAAATTTATTCCTAAGTATTTGATTCTATTAGTTACTATTGCAAATGGTATTTGTTTTCAAAATTTCCTCCTCAGATTGCTCATTATTGGTGTACAGAAATGCTACTGATTTTTGAGCATTGATCTTGTAGCCTGAAACTTTACTGAACTCATTTATAAGTGTTAGAAGCTTTGTTGTAGATTTCTCAGGGATTTCTTTGTATAGGATCATATCGTATGCAAACAGTGAAATTTTTACTTCTTCTTTTCCAATTTGGATGCCTTTTATATCTTTTCTTGCCTCAGTGCTCAAGCAAGTACTTTTAAGACAATGTTAAATAGGAGTGGTGATAGTGGGCATCCTTATCTTGTTCTCTAGCTCAGAGGGAAGGCTTTTACGATTTCACCATTGAAGATGATGTTAGCTGTGGGTTTGTCATATATACCCTTTATCGTGCTCAGAAAGTTTCCTTCTATTCCTATCTTTTGCAATGTTTTCTATCAGGAAAGGGTGCTGTATTTTGTCAAATGCTTTCTCTGTATCTATAGAGATCATCATGTGATTTTTTTCTTTCAATCTGTTTATGTGGTGTATTACATTGATTGATTTTCTTATGTTGAACTATGATTGCATATCCATGATGAAACCCTCTTGGTCATGGTGTATAATTCATTTGATATGTTGTTGAATGTGATTAGCAAGTATTTTGTTAAGGATTTTAGCATCTAGGTTCATAAGAGAGATTCGTCTCTAATTTTCCTTTCTTGTGTCATCTATGTTTTGTTTTGGTATTAGGGTAATGTTGGTATCATCGAATGAATTAGGCAATGTTCCTTCTTCTTCTATTTTTTGGAAGAGTTTAAGCAGGATTTGTGTTATTTCTTTCCAGAATGTTTGGTAGAATTCACCTGTGAAGCCATATGATCCAGGGCTCTTCTTAGTTGGGAGGTTTTTGATGACTGATTCTATCTCTTTACTTATAATTGGACTGTTGAGTTAATCAATTTCGTCTTATGTCAATGTAAGCTGCTTGTGAGTTTCTAGGAATTTGTCCATTACCTCTAAATTATCATTTTTGCTAGCATATAAATTTTCAAAGTATCCTCTTATGGTTCTCTTTATTTCTGTGGCATCAGTGGCAATATCACCTTCCTCATTTCTTATTTTGTGTATTTGCATCTGCTCTCTTTTTTTCTTTGTTAGTCTGGCTAAGGTTTTGTTAATTTTATTGATCTTCTTGAAGAACCAGCTGTTTGTTTTGTTTATTTTTTCTAGTGCTTTCTTATTTTCTATTTCATTTAATTCTTTCTCTAATCTTTGTTATTTCCTTCTTTCTACTTCCTTTGAGGTTAGTTTGTTGTTGCTTTTCCAATTCCTCCAGGTGTGCAGTTATGTTTTCATGTTTAGTTCTTTCTTCTTATTTGATATGTGAATTTATGGCTATGAATTTCGCTATCAGTACAGCTTTTCCTGTATCCCATGGGTTTTGACATGTTGTTGTCATTTTCATTAGTTTCAAGGAAGTTACTGATTTTTTTTGAGATTTCCTCCTTGACCCACTGTTTGTCTCTGAGTGTGTTGTTTAAGTTCCATATCTTTGAGCCTAATCTGGTTCTCTGGCCGTTACTGATTTCTAATTTCATTCCATTGTGGTCAGGAAAATTGCTTTGTATAATCTCAATCTTTCTGAATTCATTGAGAGTTGTTCTGTGGCCTAGCATGTCATCTATCTTGGAGTATGACCCATGTGCAGTCAAGAAGAATGTATATCCCACTCTATTTGGGTGTAGTGTTCTGTATATGTCTATTACTTCCAGGTCCTTTAATGTATTTTTCAGAGTCTTTGTTTCTTTATTAATTCTTTGTCGAGATGTTCTGTCTAATGGTGATAATAGTGTACTAAAGTCCCCCAGTATAATTGTAGAGGCTTCTATTTCTCTACTTAGTCTTTCCAGTGTTATCTTCAAGTATTTTGAGGTGACCTGCTTAGGTGCATAAATGTTTATTATTTTTATTTCTTCTTGAAAGATTACCCCTTTTACTAATATATAGTTTTATTTTTGTCTATTACAATAGTTTTGCATTTAAAGTTTATTTTGTCTAATATAAGTTTAGCTAACCCTGCCCTTTTAATAGTTATTGTTTGCATGTAAAATTGTTTTCCAGTCATTCACTTTCAGCTTCCTTGAATCTCTGTGTCTAAGGTGGGTTTCTTGTAGACAACATATAGATGGCCATATTTCTTTATCCATTCTACCATTCTGTTTATCATGACTGGTGAGTTTAATCCATTAACATTCAGTTTTATTACTCTCAAAGAATTTCTTAAATCAGCCATATTTTTTTAGGTTTATGTATGTCAGATGTTTTTATTTCTATCTATGTCTTTTTAGTTGGTCTTACACACTCCTACTCTCTCTCCTTTCAACCTGCAGAACTTCCTTTAGTATTTCTTGAAGGGCAGGTTTCTTATTGACATACTCTCTTAGTTTCTGTTTATCTGTGAATATTTTGAGCTCTCTATCATTTTTGAATGCCAGTTTTGCTTGGTAGTTAATTCTTGGCTTGAAGGTTTTTTTCTTTCAGTACCTTGACTATGTCATACCACTTCCTTCTTGACTCCATAATTTCAAACGATAAATCAGCATTTAATCTTATTGCTCTTTGCTTGTATGTGATGGTTCAATTTTCTCTTGCTGCCTTGAGTATTTTCTCTTTTTCTTGAGTATTGGACATTTTGACAAGTATATATGCTGGAGTAGGCCTGTTGGTATTTACACTGTTTGGGGTGTGCTGTACTTCCTGGACATGGACATCCATCTCCTTCAATAGGGTTGGGAAGTTTTCAGCCATTATTTCCTTCAACACTCCTTCTATTCCCTTTCCCTTCTCTTTTTACTCTGGGATGCCTATAATGCTTATGTTTGTGCATTTTGTGTTGTTGTTTAAGTCCCTAAATCCCTGCTGGATTTTTTCTATCTTTTTATCTATCTGTTCTATTATCTGTTTGATTTCAGATGTACTGTTTCCACATCACTAGCTCTTCCTTCTGCCTGTTCAATTCTGCTGTTATATAATTCCAGTGTCTTTTTGATTTCTTGGATTGTGCCGTTTATCACCATATTCTTTGTTATCTTTTTTTGTATGTTTACAGTTTCTTCAGTATGCTCTCCCAGTGTCTTCTTGATATCTGTAATCTCTTCCTTCACTTCATTAAGTTGGTCCATGATATTTGTTTGGACAGCTTTAATTAGCTGTTCAATGTTCTGCATCTCTTCCTTGTTTTTAGTTTATTCATTGGACTGCTCCATGTCTTCCTGTTTCTTACTATGTTTTGTAATTTTTTATTGCCCTCTCGTCATCTTTTTATCTTAATGGGTTTATTCAGTTGATTAGCTTCTCTCTCTGCTCTAGAGTTTTATTTAGCTGGTGGTTCTGTGTGTGTTTTAAGTTTTGTCTTTGACACTTTGTTCTTCTTTTTCTATTTCCTTGCTGCTTTCTATGTTCCCTTGAAAGAATAAGATTAGGGCCAGTGAAAGTGAAAGAGGTAAGAAAAGATAAAGGGTAACATTAATAATAATAATAAAATTTAGAAAAAGGGCCATTAAAGACTTAGTAAAATAAATATTTAACTCATGTAAGTAATATAGAGTAATAGGAATAAAAAAGTGGATTACCAACAATGAAATTGGAGCCTAATACAGAAAAATAGATAGAATCATTTAAAAGGCCAGAATGATGAGGAGAGAGAGAAAGAGAAAAGAAAAGACAGAAAGAAAAAAGTTTTAAAAAGAAAGAAAACAGAATAGACAAGGTAGAAATTGATACCAGAAAAGTTGAGGATTAAATAAAGAAAGGTGGAATGTAAGAACCACAACAGAAAGCAGAATATAGAAAGATGAAAGAAGTAAAAGAGATACCATTGGTAGACAAAATCCGTATACACAGAAAATGGGAAATCAAGGAAGAAGTTCAGCAAAGAAGAAACAAGCTAGCATCACAGTTTTATCTTGAGCAATCTATCTCCCTGTCCAGCTCCATCCAGATCGATGGCCCAAAGGCTCCCGCTCCATGGTCTCCTAGAACTGCTCACTCTGCCCCCAATCAGTTGTCTTTTCTGAAAGAGATGGTGAGTGCCCACTTAAGCTGATGCCATCTTGCCTCCTTTCCTTCTACATCTATTTTAACATCTTCATCTTATTAATTACTCAAGATAAAAACTCTGGAAATTCTACAAGTATCAAACAATTGAATGATTTGCCAAATCTAGCGAAACCAATTCTCCTATAGTTCTTAAAAAACATTCTTTTCTTTTTTATTTCTTCCATTGAATTTATGAAAACCTCATTACTTTATAAGTTATGGTTAGGAGGCTTGATAATCCATGCACAATGAGAATGGATCTTTTTGTTCTTTCTTTCTATGTATAAAAATGTTTAGAAGCAGGGACTATGTAGTCAGGAAGCAGTCATATGAGCTATGTGAATCTCAAATCCAGACTTAAAAATCAAATCTTTGATTACTTTGTTTTCATGAGATTGCTTATATGTATTACAGGTACAATGACCCCTGCTAGGGAAAAACTGAATTTTATTGAAGGAAAAGTAAATTTACACTCTTAATGCCCCTTCAAATAAACAAGTGTTAGAACAAAAATAATCAAAACAGAATTAATAATGCAGAAGGAGGTGTGTATTTAGGTATTGGGAGATCATTTCTCAGGGCTATGCTCATTCAGTGTTAACTTCATGTAATGGTGAATAATGAAAGTTCTTTTCTTAAAGATAGAGGATAAAGACAGATGTAGGAAATGAACAACATTCTGAATTACTGGAACTCCCAAAGGTTTAGTTTTAGTTTGAAACAAAACTGCCAAAGGAAAGTACAAAAAATGAGTTGGCTTTTATAATAGAAATTTATTTGAGGTAAAATTTTGTAGATACGAGACTGTGAAATGTTCAAATCAAAGCATCAACAGGGATGATCTCTCACCAAAGTGAGCTGCCATGTAGTGAAGCAAGATGGCCACCAATTTCTGCATAGCTCTGTGTCTTCACTTTCATGATGTACCATCTCCCAGAGTTCAGCTGAGGGCAACCAGGCATAGGACTTGTCTCTTACGAGGCCTCTTCTCTCAGTCTCAGCTGCTCCACTTTCCTCCCAAGTTCATTTATGATCTGTCAGAAATAAGTCTCATCTGTTCCTGGGCCTCAGCTCTTTGAGTCTTTTAGAGCTTCTCTCCTTGTTCTCAGCTGAGCACAAAACTGAAGTCCTTTCTCTCACATCACAGGGTCAAATATGGTGGCTTCCTTTTCCTCTCTGTCTCTGTTTATGTGAGCTCCACTAAGAGGACAGGGACAAGCTGAGTAATGCATCACTTTTTGATTGGATGTAGTCCAATCAAAAGAGTCTCACAACCACAGTAATGGATTAATTTAAAAACATAACCTTTCTCTTTTTGGGATTCATAAAAGAATTTCAAACTGTCACACTAGCTTTTCAGATCTTGGTCCAACTGTATATAGGAGCAGATAAACATTATTCTTTGAACTATATTTTGTTTATCTCAAGCTTTAATTACACACTCAATAAATATTTCCATATCATCTCAATATACTTTTTGGAGTCTCAGAATTTATGTAATAGATTTCTATAAATGGAAAGAAATAATGGGATAAATATTTATTGTGTTGAGTCAAAGAGAGCAAAAAAAGTCTTTGAAGACCTGGATATATCTGAGAGAGTAACAGAACCTGGAAAATGTGAGGTGGCATTTGGAAGGCCCTTCACAAGGATACCTGCATGGAAAATTAACTTCCTAATGAATACTGAGGATCGAGTATTAACCATCTGAGGCTATAGCAAACTGTCATCTCCTGAGGTTATCTGTACTTATAGTACCTGGTATGCAGCTCTTGATCTGGCAAATACTTTTTTCTCAATTATTGTTATTAAGGAATATCAGAAACAGTCTACTTTCAGTTGCCAAGGCCTGAAATGTACCTTCACTGTCCTACCTCAGGGGCATATCACATCTCCAGCCCAAAGTCATAATTTAGGCCAAAGGGAAATTGAAAATCTCTCCTTCCCCCCAAATATCATAATGTTCAATTTTATTGATGATGTTTTGATTGGACCTAGTGAGCAAAAAGTAGCAACTACTCTTTATACATTGGTAAGGCATTTATGAGTCTGTGGGTGGAAAAAAATTCCACAAAAATTCAGGGGCTTTCAACCTCAGTGAAATTTCTAGGTGTCCAATCATGTGACACATATTGAGATTACCTTTCAAGTTGAAAGATAAGCTTTTACATCTGGCTTCCTTACAAATAAAAAATAAGCTCAATTCCTCACTGGCTTTGTTGGCTTTTACAGACAACATATTCCTTATTTGTGTGTGCAGCTTCAGCCCATTTATTGAGTGACCAAAAACTACTAGTTTTGGGTGAGGACCAGAATAAAAGGAGGCTCTGCAAGAGGTCCATATGATTTAGTAGATCTAATGTTGCTGGAAGTTTCAAGAGCAAATAGAGATGCTGTCTGGAGTCTTTGGCAGGCACACATAGGACAGTCAGCATGCTGAGGCTTAGACTTTTGGAGCAAAGCCTTGTCATCCTCTGCAGATAACTATTCTTCTTTTGAGGATTACTCTTTGGCATGCTAATAGGCCTTAGTAGAGACTGAATGCTTAGCTATGGACTATCAATTTACCATGAGTCTAAGTTGCCCTTCAAAAATTGAGTGTTGTCTTGCCTGTTAATTCTTAAAGTCAGGCATGCACAGCAGCACTCCACCATAAAACGGAGGTTGTATGTACAAGGTAGGTCTTAAGTAAGTCCTGAAGTCACAAGTAAGTTTCATGAGGAAGTTGCAAAAATCCCTATGGTCCCCACTCCTGCCACATTACCTTCTCTTTTCCCATCCCACAGCTATGGCCTCTAAGGGAGCTCTTTAAAATCAGTTGACTGGGAAAGAGAAAATCTGTGCCTGGTTTTCATATGGCTCTGCACAATATACAGTTACTACCTGAAAGTGGACAGCTGCAGCCTTACAGTCCCTTTTTGGGGCTTCCCAGAAGGACAGTGCTGAAGGGAACTCTATCCAATAGGCAGAACTTTGAGGAGGGCACTTGGTTCATTTTGCTTCAAAAGAGAAATGGCTGGTTGATTCATGGGCTGTCTTCAATTGTTTGGCTGGATGGTCAGGGACTTGGAAGGAACATGGATGGAAAATTGGGGTTAAAATATCAGAACGACATATGTGAATAGACCTTTCTAAGTGGGCAAAAATCATGAAAATGTTTGTGTCCCATGTGAATGCTCAACAGAGGGAGATTTCAGCAGAGTAAATTTTTATAACCAAATGGAAAAGACAACCCATTTTGTGGATACCAGTCAGTGTCTTTCTCCAACCACTCCTGTCATTGCCCAATGGGCTCAAGAAAAATGTGGCCATAGTGGATGAGAAGGAGATTATGTGTGGGCTGAGCAACACGGACTTTCACTCACCAAGGGCCACCTGACTATAGACACTGCTAAGTGCCTGATCTTCCAGCAGCAGAGACCAACACTCAGTCTCCAATATGACACCATTCTCCAAGTTGATAAGTCTGCTATATGGTGGCAGTTGAATTACATTGGAACACTTCCATCATGGAAGTGGCAGGAATTTTTTGTTTTGTTTTGTTTTGTTTTATTTGCTAACTGAAATAGACATGTTATCAAGATATGGCTTTACTTTCCCTATAAGCAATTGTTCTGCCAAAATTATCATCCATGGACTTTAAGAATGCCTTATCCACCATCATGCTATTCCATACAGCATTACTTTTGATATAGGAGCCCACTTCATAACAATTAGAGTATAGCAATAGGCATATGCTCATGGAATTCACTGGTCTTACAATATACCCTATTATCCTGAAATAGAATAATGCAATTTTGGTGCTACCTAGGTAGCAATACCTTATAGAATTACCAGCAGTGCTCTTCAGGAGGTAGTGTATGAGCTAAAACAGATTTCATTCTATGGTATTCTTTCTCCCATAACCAAGGTTCACAAATCCAGGAATTAAGGGGTGGAAATGGGATTGGCTCCACTCGCTATGACCCCTAGTGATCCATCAGACTAATTTCTGCTACCTTAAGCCATGTGTTCTACAGGTACTAGTTCTAAATGGGGGAGTGCTTATACCAGGAGACACAGTAGTGATTCCACTGAAATTGTAGTTAAGATAGTCACCTGGCAATTCTGGGCTCTTCATGCCCCTGAATCAACTGGTAAAGAAGAGAATTACTGTACTGACTGGGGTGATTGATACTGACTATCATTGAGAAACAGGACTGTAATGCACATACACAATCTTTAGATAAAGAGTTTGCCTGGAATGCAGGAGATCCTTGGGATGTTTCATAGTATTGCTAGAACCTGTGATTAAAATCAATGGGAAACTGCAACAATTCTATCCATGGAAAACTGACAATGTCTCCAAAATTTCAGAGATGAAGATTTACACCACCTCACCAGGCACAATATCATGGCCAGCTGAGGTGCTTGCTGAAGGTAAAGGGAATATGGAATGGATAGTGGAAAATGGTAGTTATAAATATGAGCTAGGACCATATGACCAGTTACAGAAATGTGGATTGTAATTGTTATGAATATTTCATCCTTTTTTAGGTGAATATGTTTGTATATTTGCATAAACAATATCAATGTTTTCTTCCCTATCTTAACCTCTTATCATATGACATACACTGTATTGAGATTCTGTAGTAATATTTAAGTTATAGTATATTAAGTTTACTTAGTGCTTTTCAGGTTGTATACAAGATACTTTAATATTGTTAGGTGGAAATATGAATGTAATACTTTGGACTTAGAGATTAAATATAGTTTAAGGAGAAGGGCATGAGTGCTTAGTTGAAAAGAGGTGCACTGTGATGTTATTGTGATGTCAACTTGACCAAGTTATGATATCAAGTTGTTTAGTCAAGGAAGCACTGGCCTGATTGTTACTGTGAGAATATTTTGTGGACTTAACTCTTCAGTAACTTGATTGCATTGGTTGTTGATTACATCTACAATCAAATGAAGAGATTGCCTTCAACAATGAGAGAGTCATCCAGTCAGTTGAAAACTTTAAAATGAGAAATGATGATCTTAGCAGTCAGAAGAGAGAATTTCCATCTCTACTTCAGCCAGCCAGATTCTCCTGGGGAATTCATTATAAAACTTCATTGGCATTCCCAGCCTGTGACATTCTTTATATAATTTAGACTTTCCCATTCCCACATTCACATGAGGCAATTCCTATAAAAATCAATCTCTCTCTCTCTCTCTCTCTCTCTCTCTATTGCTATATCTATATCTATCTCCTGTTGGTTTCCCTAGAAAACCCTACCTAATATGGAGGGTGGAGTGTGATGGCTTGAAGCTATATGCATCCTAGAAAACCATGCTCTTAAAGTTAATACATTCTTGTGGGTGTGAAACTATTGAAAGTAGGACCTTTTGATGAGGCTAATTCAATTATGGTGTGGTCTACTTCAGTATGGATTGGGTCTTAATCTTATTACTAGAGTCATTATAAGTGGAATGAAATTCAGACAAAGAGAGCAAGAAAGTCATACACGGAGCAGCCAGAATCTGAAATCAATGATACCTTTAAGAGAAGTGAGAGACCAGTAGATGTCTTGTGCTTTGCTCCTTTACAAGCTATGAACCAAGCCAGCCCCAGGATGTCACTGACTTGGCATTACCTAGATAAGTCCTTAATTTGGACATTTTCCAGCTTCATAACTGTAGGCTAACCATTTCATGGTATTTGCTTAAGCAGCCCAGGAATTTAAAACATATGGGAAGAACACATAAAAGTGAAATATCACATCCATATTTTATTTACCTAATATAAATAGGAACTTATATTATCAATTACCTTTCATCAAACTTTAAGTAATTAATGTGCCCTAAATCAGAAGCAAGGTATTTCTTCTTATGTTATGCATATTTTTGTTATATGACACCAAATATGTATTCAGGACCACTTTATTGAGAATAAATCCAGGAATAACACTATTTTGTACTATAAGGGACCAAAATGATTTGCCACTACATTGTGCTTATGCACATGTCAATGAAACAATAGAATGTTTTATTTAAATTTTCCTTATACTCTTGACAATATAATTTTCTGGCAATTCTTGTCACTGATCTTCTCTGAAGAACAAGATATTGATTTTCAAATGAAGGTATATTTTGTAGCAAATCACATCCCACCACAGAAATTCTCTATAACACTATAATGAGCTGGAAACTTGGTAGAGAAACAATGTATAGTGTGAAACCATTTCATCTAATCTGCTCTGCAAACAGGTATCCCTATTAATTATTATTTGGGATTATTGAACTGGTTGTGGTGTTTAGCTGATATTACTTAAAGAGGAGGTTGAGGTATATAGAATTTAAAAAGCATGATCAATATGAGAAACTAAAATAAAGCCATTTGCTCAATATTCATGTAGTCTGAAAACATAGACTTCCATGAGAAGAATTTTAAAACATTAAACTTAAGAAGAAAGAAAGCTATAATGTATCAGTTTTCATATATTTTTAAGAGGTTATTAGGGACTAGAATATTTGAATATTACTTTATAAAAACTATTTAGAAACCATTAAACTAAATAATTTAATATCCTTTCATACATGAAACATCATGGCAAGCTAGATATAAAATATTTGATCAAAAGCATGTGGCTATTTACCACCAGGGCCAGGATTCAAGCTCAGATTTCTCTGACTTCACATGTTAAACCACTCAACCATATAAAAAATCCCATTGTGACATGCAAATTACTGGAATCATTATTGCCAAGAAACAATACAAGCTATATCCTCATTTAGCTGAATTCTTTTTGTAATATCCCCAAGCTTAAAAGAAAATTAAATTATAAAAATAAAAAAATAAAATAAAACAATTTCTAAATAAGTTATCTAAGTAAAAAACTAAATTTAAAATACATTTATGTATCTTTGTTTTCAACAATACCACACTCTTGTTAATTTTAGCTATTTGATTAATCATAAAATCAGATTATGTGAGAATTTTAATTTTTTTTTACTTTCTCAAAGTTGTTTTGACTATCTTAGACCTTTGCATTTTCATCCACATTGTAAAATCACAGTGTCAACTTGATACATTGATCAATGGGACTGAATAGAGAGTTCAGATTCACACACACATGTTGAAAATCAGATCCACCATCAAAGGTATGAGGGATGCAGCGTGGTGATTCCATCACATTACTATTCATCCCTCTATTTCCTACACAGAAAATAGATGGATCTTGGAAGATGACAGTAAATTATCATAAACAATATGTTAAGTTCAATGGGAAGCTGAGGAAGGGAGGTGCTTTAGAAGGTCCCATTTTTTTGGCCAGAAAAGGGACAAGACAAGTGGGCTCCCTTGACCTTGGTTCCTGGGTTTCTGCACCAAAATGTTAGATCCCAGGTTAATGAGGCTCAGAGACAGAGCAAGATTCATGAAGGAGTTTATTAGGTCACCAGCATGGCGGAGGTCTGAAGAGAGACTTCAGCCCACCTGCCCAGGTTGGGAGTGCTCTTTTTGAGCTGGGGTAACTGGCAGGTTTTCAGAAAGGGCATGTAGATGAGGTGCAAAGTTATAGGGTGGGAAAGTACCAAGTTAGCCATTTCATGGTGGGGGGTGCTCTTCTGGGAACTGCCCTGCTCTGGTGGGAAAGGAATGTTAAGTGGGAATGGTGATAAGCAAGGGAATGGGACATCTGGTGTTTGAGTACGTATGAACTCAGTGGGCAAGAGGTTACATTCCAACACTATGCAATGCGGTTACTCTAATTGCAGCTGCTGTTTAAGGTAGGGCATCTTTGCTTAAATTAATTAATGCATCCCCAGGTACATAGTATGCAGTCATTGATTTGGCATATACTCTTTTTACAGTATTTGTTAGTTTGCTTTCAGCTGGTAAGTACAGTAAAACACTTTCATTGTCTTTCCTCATAGGTATAGCACATCTTCATCTTATGTCATAATCTAGTATGCAGGTACCTTAATCAAATGACCCTTCCAGAAGTCATCCCATTGTTCTATTAAATTGATGATATATGATGTTTGGATCTGTTGAGCAAGTAGCAACTATTCTAGACTTATTGGTAAGACATTTTCTGTTAGAGGATGATTAATAAATACAACAAAACTTCAGGAAATGTACGTTTCAGTGAAATTTCTAGGCACCAAGCTAGTAGGACAATGTGAGGTAGCCCTTTTAAGGTGAAGGAAATTCTGTTGTTTCTGGCCTCTCCTATAACAACAACAACAACAAAAGGGTAGAATGCCTAGTTGGCCTCTAAGCATTTTGGAAACAACATATTTCTGATTTGGTTTGCTACTATGGCACATTTACCAAGCAATTTTGAAATCCAACAAGGTAAACTCCATTAGATTTCAAGGAGAGTCATCTGTCGATCACTGTTTTGTCTTCAGGACCTGCCTGATTGGCAACCCCATCCTTTCCAAGCACCTGGACAGTGGCCCTGCTCTCTTCAAACAATAAAGCCTGGGACCCACCCTCTTCAAGAGTTGGAATATAGTCAGGGTCTCTGTGTAGGCTGGATTATAAAACAAACACTTGCTTTTGAGTGGCAGCTGAAAGTCCTTTGAAAACCTGGGCCAAGCTCCACCTCCTCCAATTCTTGGGTCAGTGTCCAAAATTTGTCAAATATCTTGTCATTTTGGATATGCTGATTTAAAAAAACACTGAATTTAAAATACATTTAATATATCAGGCTTCAAGGTAATGATAGCTATTCTTTTTTTCAGTTTATTAATTCTTGGGTGATCTGTCAACATTCCTCTAACCATGTTCATGTTCTCCATAACTATATTTGGGATAGTTTTGATACCAAATTTAAAAGAGGAAAGTAATTATTTTTCTAAATAATTTTATATCAAGATGTATTACAGAAATTAATGAAAAACCAAAGGATTCAATGAAAATAAAATTAATTGAATTTAATTTATACTTTGTTATCATGTAGATCATTTGATATCATGTCACTCTTAAAACCATACACAAAGATTAAAGGTTCATTCAAAAACAAAGTTAAGAATTTTATGGATATTTGAACAACAGTGAAGAATTAAGTTAGGGTTTTTCATAGGATATTGGTGCTTCAGTATATAGTACTGGTGAGAGGGTAGTAGAGCAACTATCTGAAAATAGCAAGACAACAAATAAGAAAGAGTGCACAAGACTGAAAAATGAATTTCAGAAAGGAAACTAGAAATAATAATATAATAAAATTTTATATGTTAAGACATATTTTAAATTTTATGCTTATTATACAGAATATTACTTCTAAAACAACAATGATAATCAGAGTCAAAATACACTATCAAACATATTATATTTCTTGTACAATTTTCATTAAAATAAAATGAAGCAAAGTATTGAGATAAAAGGAAAGAGTAAGTAATATTATATAATGCTATTTTTGCTATTCTATTTATCTGAAACACTTCCTCCAAATATTTGTATGACCCTCTACTTCTTTCAAGTTGCTAAAGTATGACAATCCTAGGGGGAATTTTTGATAAATTAATTTTTGAGATAGCAAACACTATTGTCTCCATGCAACCCCTCTACTTAGATTTACCCATAGCAGTTATCACCATCCATATACATAGACTTGGTTGATTATTACACACCACCCCAGATGATAGAATGTTGCTCTTGTTTGATTGACCTCCTTAAAGTTCCTTACACTGCATCATCGACCACCTGCAAGTGGCTTTGCGCTGGTGCTCCCCTGTTTACAACAATTTCTTCCCATGAATATGAATTGTTATATCTTCCCCATGCAAGTCTGTGATCAAATCCCACCTTGAGGATTCAGGCCTGCCCATGCCACACTAATCCCAATGGCTTTATTATGCCCTTGCCCCAAATCTTTCCCCACCTAGTTGTCTGACATTTTCATTGTCTTAATATAACTTTTCACTTTCTAACATTGCATATCACTTACTTCTATATAATTCTCTGTATGACCCACCTAGAATATAGTGTCCAACAGGTAAAAGAAATTTTATTTGTTGTAATATGTATGCAGTACATTGTAGATATGCAATAGAATATTTAATGAATAAATGAATTAAATGAAGTGGCAAAATGAATAACACACATCTAATGTATAATTATTATAGCAATAAAACATAAACTAATAAACTCTGAATAATATATTTGGTCACTTCAAATTTGCATAACATAACATTGAAACATTCTTTCCCAGCATCTGAGTGTGCGGGTCCAGTGGGTCCCTGGCCTTGGCTCCACTTCCCTTAAGTCCAGACCACAGCACACAGCAACTTGCATGCCCAGAACCCGTTAAAATGTAACAGACCTCCCCACAGGGAAACAATATACAAATGGTATTATAGACTGCACTTTTCCCCAGGCTGTACACTTCCTTCATACGATAATATCACCAGACCTCATTTATGTGCTTCATGTGACTCCAGCAGAAACTCTGTTGTAAAATGTCTTGGTTCTGAGACCCTTGAAATTGAACTTCATTTTCCTGCCTCTTTGCAGAGCCCTATATTCATTCTCCAAACCGCTCCCTTCGGAGACCTTCTCCTGTCCATAAGTCCCAATAAGTAAAGAATATGCCTAACACTGTACCAGGTACATCCTATGGTTGTGGCTGACCTGACCCATGTCCTTCAGGAGCTGGGTTGGAACCCTGAGTTATTTATAAACCTGTTATTACAATTAAATACATAAATTTCAATAAATTTTCAAAATTGTCATGAAATAAGCTACATAATCTGACAAAAATATAACACATATTTTAAATTAATATTCAAAATGTAAAATTGCAAGATTTTTCAATTTTAAAATTCAACATAAATATAACTAAAAATGTAAACTTAAGTTATTTTTGGTAAAATAGACAATAAAATATTTAATATAGAATATTTATATAATGGATGTGAATATGACTAATGTGCCTAGATCTGCATGTAAGATAAAATGGTATTCAGATGATGAATGGAAATATTAAATTCCTGCATTATTAATCAGGTAACAAATAATAAAAACAAAACATTATCTCTAGGTACTAGAATAAAACCAATGAATTTAACCTAAAAAAGTGAGCAAAATAAAAGGAAAAATGAAAAAAACAATTAATTAAAAGCAAATAAAATTGAATAACATTTATCAAATAGGAAAGAAAAATAAAGTCATTATTTAATAAACCAAAAAAGTGAAAATAATTTGTGAGAAGGAAAAAGTGAGTGATAACAAAAACAGGGAAAAATATAAATTAAAGGATCAAACCATATTGTCATTAAAATCAGAAGAGATTTATAATCTTTGATCCAATTTTGCCATATGCCATGAGAGTGCAAGTGGTGCACAAATCCCCTGCAATGATAAACAACTCTAATCCTGAACAAAATGGAGATGAAAACTGTTTTCAGGCATTGGAAATTGATGTAATAGGTCAGTTATCCATGAGATAATGGAACTATATGAGAAGGGCCTCATGTTTACCCTGTCTTTCTCTACCACTTGCTGGCTTGGGAGATACAGAGTATAAGCAGCATATAAAGGTTTTGCATACCCAAATAGCAAAGATTAGTGTTTCCACCATTTGATATCCAAAAGCTAGTGTATCAAAAGGAGGTGATCCCATTCTCCAGTTCTTCAGGCTTTCCTTGGACAAGTAACAAAATGATGATGATGGATGTGTCCAATTCCAATCCTTTATACCATAGTTACAAAAATATATAAAATAAAATAAAATAAAATAAAATAAAATAAAATAAAATAAATATTGGTTCAGGGATTCTCTGTAGCTCCTTAGCTGAAGCCTGGCTATATATGTGCAGATGGAGAATCAACATTCCAAGAGACACTTCTTATAAGATTGAGATCAATGCATAAATTCCAAAGCTCAGGAAGGCCTGGGAGAAACTTTGTTTATTGCAAGCCGGTACAGCAAATGTATTTGATTAACTCAGGAATAAAGTTAAGACCCAAAAAGCAACAAAAGTCCACACATTCAAATTAAGGACAGTGCCCTGTAGTAAATACTATTAAGACTGAGAAAAAAAACACAAAATAGATCTAATTTCAAAAAAAAGAATAACAAACATCTTGAGAAATAAAATGAAATCGTAGAAAAGGATCCAATTAATAGAAAATAAAAATTGAATAACTTTTAAAAAATAGGAAAGAAAGATAAAGAGTTTTTAGTTTTCTGGGCTGATCAATCAAAAACCATGAAATGGGTCAGATTAAAAAATAGAAATTCATTCACTCATGTTTTGAGGTAAAAAAAAAAAATGTCCAAATCAAGACTTCATTAAGGTAATGCTTTTTCACAAAGACTGTGGTGTTCAGGGCATGGCTGCTGGCACTCTTTGGTCTTTAACTTGTCATAAAGCAAGGCAAATGCAGGCCTCATCTGTTGTCTCACTTCTCTTCTGGTTTCTGTTGTGTTCATTTTTTTGCTCCCTGTGGCTTTCTCTCACTCTGTCTGAATTTCATTCTGCCTTTAAAGGACTCCAGTAATAGGATTAAGACCCACTCTGATTTGGCTATGTAACCTCATCAAAAGGGTACCTACTTATAATGTGTTCACACCCACAGGAATGGATTAAATTAAAAAACATGTTTTTTTCTGGGATAATAAATCTTCAAACCACCCTATCATACTCTCTGGACCCCCCAAAAATATTCTTTCCTTATTCAAACTATATTCATTTAATCACAGTATCCCAAAATCATTAAGTCATTTCATTAACAATGATAAGTACAATGCCTCATTAAAATTAGTTATGAGAGTGATCTGCCAGAATCCCCCTCGATCTGTTTGTTGACCTGTGAAACCTAGGAAAAAATTTACCTGCTTCAAATAATAATGGAGGGACAGGCATATGCTAAACATTTCCATTCCAATAGAAAAAAGATCTGAAGGAAAATGTGGATCTCAGGTCCCACACAATTCTGAAACCCAGTAAGTCAAACTCCATTAGATTTAAAGATCTCAGAGCCAATTACAGATTCATGTTTTGTTCTATTGGCCTGATGGAATAATGACCATACTCCTTCCAAGTGCTTGTGCACCAGCCGTTTTGTTCCCAAATGCTGGGATGATATGCTCTCTGTAAGGCGATAGTCACTGGGCTCTCTGCCAACCCTGGGGCACTGACTCCATCCTCTCTGAGATTTCACATACATGGGAGAGACAGCACTCTTGGACTGAGGAAATGTCTTTGGTCCAGTCTCAACTTCCATGTTTCTTCCCTTGAAGACATTCTTCCTTCAATCTGTCCCTTCTCTGTCCCTGTGAGTCCAGACTGGCAGTGGCACTGCTAATACAAATCTCTAAAAATAATTCTGTTTTTTATGTAGTTCATAGCCTTCCAAACTATCTACCAATAGAGCCTTCCAAAAATATTTCTTGAATAACTGCATTTCTAATCTCAGCTTCCCCTGAAATGGCTAACCGGTTCCATGTTCAATTAAACCTTCACATGGAGCACTATTTATTCTCTGGGGACTCATATTCCAGAAGCTCAAATTTTTCCAAACCATCAGTTTCTGGTTTCTTTGTGCCCAGGAGTTGAGTTCTCAGCTTAACCTTTACCTCTCACATTTTACTGTAAACTGAAATAAGAAACCTGACTGTACTTTCCACAGTTAGCTTGGAAGTCTCCTCAGTTAATATCCAAGTTCATCACTTTCTAATTCTGTCTGCCATTTAACATCAAAATCCAGTTTTACCAAGTTCTCAGCCACTTTCAAACAAGGATCACCTTTCTTCCAGCTTCCAATAACACGTTCATAATTGATGTCTAAGGCCTCATTGCAAGTACATTTTGCATCCATATTTCTGCTGACATACTCTTCAAAGGAATTTAAACTTTTTAGTCACCTCACAATTCTTCCAGCCTCTACCCATTACCTAATTTCAGTGTTGTTTCCACATTTTTGGTATATGCAATAGCACAACCCACTCTCCTTGTACCAAAATCTGTTTTAGTTCCCAATGCTGCACAAGCAAAAACCATAAAACAGGTCAGGTAAAAGAATGGGAATTTATTCACTCATGGGTTGAGGCTGGTACAAAGTCCAAACTAAGACATACTCAAGGTGATGTTTTCTTCCAAAGACCTTTGCATTCTGGGGCTGGCTGCTGGCAATCTTTGGTCTTTAGTTTGTCACATGGCAAAGCAAATGGAAATACCTTCTGGTCTCTCTGTTCTTTTCCAGGTTTCATTGATGTTCAGCTTTTTGCTTGCTGTGGCTTTCTCTCACTTTGTCTATCTTTCATTATGGTTATAAAGGACTCCAGTAACAGGATTAAGT
The DNA here is from genome assembly GCA_029593785.1 of Cabassous unicinctus. Classification (NCBI taxonomy): domain Eukaryota; kingdom Metazoa; phylum Chordata; class Mammalia; order Cingulata; family Chlamyphoridae; genus Cabassous; species Cabassous unicinctus. Next base: position 33,481 of record JAQZBX010006873.1, on the reverse strand, counting down.
TCCATCCAGATTGGGCTGGGTAATACACTCATCAAAAGGTCTGACTTACAATGGGTTCACACATACAATAATGAATTGGATTTGAGAACATGTTTTCCTGAGTTAATACATTTAACACTACATCCATCCATATAAATTTGTTGATTGGCTTTTCCATTTCTGTTAAAGTGGCTATTGAAATTTTGATTGGGATTGCATTGGATCGGTAAATTTCTTTGTGTAGAATTAGCATCTTAACAATATTTAGTCTTCTTATCCATGAATATGGAATATCCTTCCAAAAATTTAGGTCTTCTTTGAGTACTTTAAAAAAGTTTTGTACTTTTCTTTGTACTTTACACCCTTGGCTAAAATTAATCCTAGATATTTTATTCTTGATTTCCATTTCAAAATCTCCATTAATCTCTCCTTTGGCTTAAACCATACGATCACCTATGTGAAATAAGTTGATGCTGGATTTTAATCTTCAAAGAAGCTTTCCTCAGTATCACTGATTTTGATGAAGAGAAGTGCTGTACTTCCAAATGTTCATCAAATATATAATATATTATTTTGTAACATCTTGATCCCTATAATCAAATTCTCTCCTGAAATTGTGGAGAGGAAACAGATTTTCTGCTATTAGTTGCTTCTAAAGCTACATGAAAATTGATTTAATTCTCATTAATTAATGCAAGCTTCACAAGAAAACATTCCACCTGATTATATATAGAAGAAGTGATATTTTGGCTATTAACTTTAATAATTAAATATTTAATCATCTCAGCACTGATTTTTACATTCTTAACTTATGTTTCTTCTAATATAATACAATCCAAGTACACTAAAATAATAAAAATTTGTGCAAACCTTGTTGTAGCTGAATACAATAATACATTTTCTATTTACATGAATTTTTTGGACCTGCCAATACTGAATGGAAAACTCTACCATGTTTTCCTTGTGATTTCTCAAAAATGTCCATTCTTCAGCTGGTACACATCCCCCTAGAGAGAAGATAGTTATAGAGAATTATCCAATGCAAAATACATGTGATATATTATAAGAAAAATTTTATTAAGAATTGTGAATTCATAAGCTTTCTAATTAATGGTCTGTGCTGTTTTAGCTTAGAATTGTGAATGAATAACTTGTTCTCTGCCCTTTGAAATGTTATAACACTGCTATGTAGGCAACCCCATCATCTATTACCAAAAAAAACAAATATTTAGAAGGAGCAAGTCAACAAATGTGATATTTACACATCTCATTTGTGTCCCCTGTAAAATTAAAAGTTGAAAACCTTTATGTTCCTGTTCAGTGTACCGTAAATAGAATAGAACAAAGACCCCTTGAGACACTGCATCTCTCCTGTAGAAGGCTGGTCTCCCCCTGCTAGATGGATTCCGTTACTTTAAATGAGGTCATTCCACATGAGTTGCAAGACTTATTGTAGTTCTGAGCTTCAGAACCCCTTAAAAGGGATGGTCGCCAAGTTGCCAGTTGGAGCGTCATCCAGGAGGGGACACCCTGCCTGGAACCATTTTTCCTATCAGGACTCTGATCAGCTGCAAAGGGGCCCCTGGCCACATGAGAGTTCAGATGTTGAGTTTTCCCCCACTTTGGTGAGTTAGAATTTCTGGTTAGAATTGGTTAGAATTTGGTTAAAATTTCTGCCTCTTCTTTAGCAGAACAACATGAAATGGTGGTTTTACAAAACTCTAATATAAGATAGGGAAAGGTGTATTATAAATATTTAATAATAAAATCAGGATATTACTAAAATACAGTATGATAAAAATTATGTGACCACATAAAAATGCATGTAAATAAGTACTATATACACACAGGACAGTAATTGGAGGAAAATATATCTAAAAATTAACAACATGTATGAATGAGTTTCAAATTCTTCTTGAATTTTGTTGTATTCTAATTTTGTGTAATGAACAATGTTTACTCTTATGATAGTGTCATACTTTTAAGCATAAAAATATTTCATTGTGAAAAATGTGCTATTCCTTCTCTTGTTAATTTTCTGGGCTGTCAGCCACAGATTAATTATTTCTCTAGAAAGACCTTCTCTTTTACCTAGTCATAAATTAGATCATCATGAAGGAATTCCAAAACTGCTGCTCAACCTTATGTTCCTTATAAAGGCAAGGCAAATTTCTTTTACAAACCTAATATGGATGCATTAGTCCTTATACTTTTATCCTTGGACTCATACCAGGCAAAATTCCTTGGAAATTGGTCCCAGAGATGAACAAATGTTGCATTATTAACAATCCTCAATGTAAAAGGTGCCATGGGAGTTTGAGGGTGAAAGGCAAGAGACAGTCTGCTCTACTCATGATCACATTATTTCATTGCTGTACTCATAAGACATAACTTCCAGGTGAAATTTCTACTTGCTCAGGACCTGAACAAAGTTTTAGGTTGATTTATTTTGCCACAGAACAAAACATAAATGTATGGACAAACAAATAAGTATAAGTTATCTCAAAGGAAACAAATGTATAACAGAAAATCCAGGCTACTTAACTGGTTTACATATTTTATTTATGAGAAAAAGTTGAGGTTGACAAATTTCTAGACAGAGAGTTTTGTAAGAATTTTTTCAGCATATTTGGTTCTTGGTAACTATTAGTCTCAAAATTAGAGAGTTTCAGTTTATGTAAAAACATGGACAATTATTTATAAAGTATTATTAGGCCATACTTAATTATGGCCAGAATTTCTAGAAATGGAAGTACAAAGTTCATGGAATCAGATTCATCAAAGTACATATACTGAAAATATAAATTTTGGATGAAATTTGATTTTAATAGTCACAGAAAAATATCTTCCAAAAATTAATAGTAATGTGTAGTTTATAATATTAATTTATACCAGTAAAGTAAGCTCAGATTTTAATTTCTGATCTTTCACTTCCATTAATAATATTTGATACAAAAGAAAAGTAAATGATGCATTAAAATACTATATCATTGTTTAATATATATCTAGCAAATTTTTTTCTGTTTTCCCAAAACAAAATTTTTTGAAGGAATTCTTTGTTTCTGATATTGTGTTTGTGTACTTTTGTGTATTATGTTAATAAAGGGAAGTAATAAAACAATGTCAAATTCAGTTTAATTATGCAATATATTTTAGTTTCTATTATATAATATCCAAATGACGATTTGTATTCTAATATATATTTGGCAGTCAAAGAATTTTTCAGTTATTTATTGCAAAATATTCCACTATAAATTTATTGGATTGTTTAAAAAATTGTTTAAATTTTTAAAAATATCAGTACTATAAACAAAAAGTCATTCATGTCAAGTTACAACATTGATTTCTCAACAGTTAACAAATGTTGAATGCTATGGGATGTAGGAATAACACAAATGTGCATGGCTTTACCCTTACAGTATTGAGAGACTCTGAAGTGATCTGGCAGATCTTTATACTGTTTCTCCTGCTAAACTTCATTACCTTGCTGGGGAATGCAGCTATAATACTGATAATTCACCTGGATCTTGACATGTATTTTTACCTCAGTCACTTGCTATTCCTTGACCTCAACAGTCATCACACCTAAACCATAAAGAATTTACTAATTTCACCAAGTGTATTTCATTCATGATATACTTCACGCAACTGTATGTTTGTTTGTTTTTTCTTCTTGAGTGTCACTGAAATTTTCCTTTTCTCTTCAATGACCTATGACTGCTGTATAGCTCTCTGCAATCCCCATCACAACCCAGTTATGTCCTTTAGATTTTGCTGTGCCTTCTTCACTGGGTCTTATGATTTACTGAAGCATTTGTCAATGTTCTTTACATGAATGGTTTGCATTTCTGCAGCTCCAATGTAATTCATCACTTTTTCTCTGACTTAACAGCAATTTTAGCCCTGTTCTGCACCGATACTTGTGACACTGACATCATAATGCTCTTCTAGCTGGCTCAAAAAATGGTGTCTCATCACAATCTCTGTGTCCTGTATGTCTCTTTTGTCTACTATCCTGAAAATTAATTTCACTTCAGGAAAGCCCAGAGCTTTCTCTACTTGCACTTCCCACCACCTGGGACTCACCATTTATTTTTACAGCACTGCTATAAAATTAAAGAAATCTTACTCTATGGGAAAGGATCTAGTGGCCCCTGTGTTTTATACTATGGTGCTCCCCATGCTGAATCCACTCACTTATAGTCTTAGGAAAAAAGAAACAACAAATGCTTTCATTAGAGTCTAACAGAAGAGAAAGGGTTCCAAGCAATAGAAATGACTGTGGTGCAGTCTCTTCTTTTCTTTTCTTTCCCATTGGGTATGTACTTGTTGTCTTTCTAAATACAGTAGCATCATTTAATAGTTTGTATTTCTGTTAAGCCATAATTTATTTGATCACTCATGATCTGGAACATTTCCAAGACTATGTTATCAGAAATCTGCATAGTAACTAAAAGCCATGGAATATGTTTAAAACCTGTGGTTATAATATATTTGTTTTTTAGGTAAGTAATGTGACCCAAAATGTGATGTTACCTTTCAAACTGTATCCTAGAATCCCCAATGCATATAAGAAAAATTCAGCAAATTTTATTATAGAAAACACTTTTAGTTTTCATTTGATCTATTCTGTAGAGATGAAATAACACACTGCTATAGAGACTATTGCTTTGGACTGGACTATACATGATTTAGATTGTATATCTGTCATATGTTTAGCTGTCTATCCCTCAGTAAATCACTGTAAGTTTAAATCTATTTCCTCAAATGTACAAAAATACTAAGTTTAAAATAATAAAGTTATTGTAAAGATTAAAGCAGAAAATAAATGGTAAAAAGTTAATTAAGTACTAGTAAATTTTAGCCACATTGGTCAGAATACTTACATACTCGTAAACTTTTGAATACATAATAGCTTTTGTTTTGAAAATGTTTACTGGTATTTTATAAATGCTATTGGTTAATCCTATTTATAAACAAACATCAAAAATTAAAAGTATCACTTCAATATCTGTTCCTAAAGAAAAGTAAAACTTGTGATAGAATTAAATTATAAAAATAATATTATGTAAGGGAGCTGATGTGGCTCGCTGGTTGAGTGTTGGCTTCCCACATACAAGGTCCTGGGTTCAATCCTCGGCCCTGGCACCTCAAAAATAAAAAAAATGTGAATGTGAACATTGAAGAAAATACGGAAAATATTTGGAATATTCATTTTTTCCTCTACATATTGAATTTACATGAGTATTTTAATCCATCATATATAATACCCATATAAATGATTATATTATGTCTTAATTTTGCTCTAAACTCAGTCTTGTCTAGAATCTATATTTATTGCAATCTGTAGCAGTTTGGCATTGTTTATGAATTCTAAAAGTAGTTATTGAATTATGTTTGTAAACTGGTCTGTCAGAGGTATCATTTTTAATAATCGATTAAATTATGATTAAGATTTTGATTGGGCCATATCAGTAGGGCATTGAGTCTCTGCCCCTTGGTGGATGCAGACTCATGGAGAGGAGACCTGGCAAAAGACAGAGTTGGGAGTTTTCAATGCTGGAGCCCTGTGAAATAAGCACACAGAGGAGCAGAGTAGCTGAGCCCAGAGAGAATCGAGCCCTGGGGAGAGACAGAGCCGGTTGCCTGATAGTCTACAGCTGGCCTTGTGGAGATAGCAGGGCAAAGGAGCCTGGAAAGGAAAAAGCCCCAGGAAGAGAGTAATCCAGGAAGCTTGAACTCTTGGTAGACATGGCCAACCATTTTGCTCCAACACGTGGCAACAGAGTTTGGTGAGGGAAGTAACATATGCTTTATGGCCTGGTTACTGTAAGCTTCTACCCCAAATAAATACCCTTTATAAAAGCCAACAGATTTCTGGTATTTTGCATCAGTACCCCTTTGCCTGACTAATACACAATCCCTCTTTGTTAGGTTTGCAGTTAGAGAAGTTTTTGTTAAGCATTTATTTATAATAATATAATTTTTGACTAACACCTTATCTTGTATATGTACTGAATCTCTTCTTATATTTACGCTCTTTACTTTTTCTGGTCTTTAGACTGGCCTTGTTTTCATATATTTATATTTCTATGATTTTGTAAAAAGTATCCTGTTTTTGTGTTGGCAATGATGGTCAACATATCCTCAAATTTTTCAGACCACACTAAGTTCAGGAAATGCTTACATTTGAATTAAATTCTGACTATCCTATGCTCTTAGAAGATCTACTTGAAAATATTAATGATGTTATTAAATGAATGTGATATAACTTTTGGGAAATGTGGAAACACTAGACTATTTGCATTGTCCCTCTTTTTTCCTTATTTATACCAGTGTACATCATATTTATGTAAGATTGAAAAAGCTTAAGACAAGATCCTTTAGTTTTCATTGCGGTATGATGAATTCTATGTATTATACAAGTTGAACTACTTAAATAATGATAATGAAAATAAGACTGGAATGGAGTATGACAAAATATGAACAATATTTTTTTTGCAAATGATTAGTGTTATTTAATAATGGAAAAATATGAGTATATTTACTCAGCCCCTACTGTATGTCAGACAATATTTAAAGGGCTTTAGATATATAATTAACAGAGTTTATCTCCACAAGATAACTCTAAGTTAGATACTTGCAATTACTTCCATATAATCTCAGGTAATGAAAAGCCAACCTCCTTCTTGTTCAGGCAAAGATTTAAAAGACATCCTGAAATTTTCTCCATGTCACAAACCTGAAATCGAGTCTATCAGCATTTCAAATTGATTCAAATATTTGGAGTGTGACTATTTTTCAACATCTTCTCTTCTATGACCCTGACCCAAAGGACCATAACCTCATTTTTTTTAAATTATTTTTTATTAAAGAAGTTGTAGTTTTAGAGAACAATCATGCATAACATATAGGATTCCCATATACCACCCCACAACCAATACCTTGTATTTGTGTGAGACACTTGTTACAATTGATGATAGCACATTTTTATAATTGTACTATTAATTAAAGTCAATAGTTTAACATAGGGGTCACTGTTTCTGTAACATAATTCCATGGATTTTTTAAATAAAAATTTTTATTCTGTTACCATATATACAATCTAATATTTCCCTTTATAATCATATTCAGATATATATTTCACTACTGTTGATTGTGTGCACAATGTTGTGTTTCCATCACCACTACCCATTACCAAAACATTGTCATCATTCCAAACAGAAACCCTGTACATTTTAATCATTCCCATTCCCTATCCCTACACTATCCCCTGGTAAACTACTTTCTAAGCCTTGACTCTATGAGTGTGTTGATTCATCACTAAGCATAATTTCTTCAAGGTTCACCCATGTTGCTGACTTAATCAGGACTTCATTCCTTTTTACAGGCAAATAATGCTCCATTTACTGTATATACCAGATTTTGTTTATCTATTTATTGGTTGGTGAACACTTGGGTTGCTTTATTCACAATTGCCCAAAAATGGAAACATCTCAGTCTTTAAATTATTGCTGAAGCCCTCTAGATTGGCCTGTGTTTTCTGCCTAATACCCTTTTGAGTCTAATCTCAATGTAGGGGCAACAATGTTACTGTTAAAAAGTAAGTTGGATCATGTCTCTTTTTTTCACAAAACCTACACAACTTCCCATCACAGTAATAGTAAAAATCAAAACATTTAAAAAAGTCTCCAGATATAAAATGATATTGATGAAGTCATGCTGTATTATTGTATCTTTATTTTCATTTAGGAGCAGCCACACTGACTTCCTAATGCTTTGCTAAGCACATTAATCTTGATGGTACCAGGACATTCTCCATACTCTCTTCTTTCTGAAATTACCTTCCCACCATTAACTGCATGGATCTTTGCTCAATCTCCTAATCATCAGACCATGCTTTACCACTCTAGTTAATATTGCATCTGCTCTATCACTCATCCATGCTGCATTTGATTTCCATGGCAGTTACCCCATCTAACATTCTCCATATTTTGCTTATGACTTTTGTGCCTTCTCTATTTTACTGCACTATGAAAGCTCTTTGAGCACAGGATTTTTACCTGTTTTGTTCAATGCTGGACCCCCAGCACATACAAGAGTGCTTCAATAAATGAAAGGATGAGTTTTATACGTGATGAAATTGTGGAAACAAAAGATTACATAATGTGTTCATGGTCAGGTAACAGATTAAAGGACAAGCTCACATTGGAACACAGACAGTCTGACTTTAGAGCTCACATTCTTCATTACCACTCTATGATATAACTGTTTTTCTAAAAATATATACTACTATTATTAGAGGTGAAAAATTTATATTTTTTAATTAAAAATAACAAGAGTCATTGAGAAATTTCTATTACTAGAAGGCATTCTATAGATATCCTGAGAGAAGACAGTGTGATTTTGGTAATACCACTTAAATCTTATCAGCCACACTTTTAGAGTTCTATTTACAGAAAGAAAGAACTCTGTAAAGGAAAGAATGATTTATCAGGTGACTTGATTGCACTGTGGAGGGAAGTTTTATTAGTCAGGTTCAGACTTGTATCAATAACATTGATTTGTTAAATTAAAAAAAAAAAACAAAATAAAAAAATAAAGGGATTCAGAAACAGACTGGCTAACACAAGGGAAGGTATTGTCCTTGAATATAACATTGCTGAGTTTAGCTGACTAGGATTTGTGGGTGCTCTTTTCCAATAGGTAACCTTGGGACTCAAGTTTTTTCTATGTTGTGCTCTAATATCTCCCAAGATGTTGTCTTCTTTGGCATAGTTGAAGACATTTCACATAGCACTTTGCCCACTTTCCAGTCTGAAGGAAAAGTGAAGTTTTCACATTCGGAAAAGAAATCCTTTTTTTCTTTTATGAAGAAGGTTTTTAAGAAAAAATTCAATTTCTTTGTTATAAGGCAGTTCAGTTTACCCATTTTCCTGGTGTGAGCATCTTCAAGGAATAATACTTGAATTATGAAATTTAATTGCAAAAAATGTATATAGCATATTATTACTATCCTTTTTTAAAATTTATTTTTATTATGTCTAAAAGATTTATAGATTATATAAAATGTTACATAAAAAATGTGAGGGATTCCCATATGCCCCACTCCCCACACCTCCCACTTTTCCCCACATTAATAACTTATTTCATTAGTGTGGTACATTCATTGCAATTAATGAACACATTTTGGAGCATTGCCACTAAGCATAGATTATAGTTTACATTGTAGTTTACACTCTCTCCCACTCAATTCTGTAGGTTATGACAGGATATATAATGGCCTGTATCTGTCATTGCACTGTCATTCAGGACAATTTCAAATCCCAAAAAATGTCCTCATATTATACCTTTTACCCTCTCCCTGACTTCAGCACTTTCCAGTGGCCACTGTATCCACATTGATGATATAATTTTTTCCATTGCTAGAATCACAATAAGTCTATAGTAGAATATCAGTAATTCCACTCTAGTCCATATTTTATTCACCAATCCTGAGGATTCTGGGATGGTGATGCCTACTCTACCTCTAACTGAGAGAGGGTTTCAAACCCATATGGCTGATGGATGGGACTTTCTTGCTTGCAATTGTTGGGTCTCTTGATCCTAGGCATGGTGGTTGTCCATCCTCACCTCCTCATTTGTTGTCCTTGGTGACACCAATGAACTGTAGAATAGGTGTTGCAACTTTGCTGAGCTCAGGGCCCAGCTGGCACATGGAAAGCCCAAAGATTAAAGTCTCTTCAATGTACACATCCAACTTCAGCACCAACTGTAGGTTCAGATAGAAGGAACAAAAGAGGCATGTGTGGAGAAGTCACAACTGATTCTTACTTGGTCACACTCAGGAGCACAAACTCCAAAGTAGGGCCCACTGGCAAGACACCATACTCCAGAGTTATCTGCCATGACCATAGGACTTGGGTGTCTCCAGAGCCCTCAGAAGCCTTACTATTTGGGGTAATATCTACTTTGGCAGTCTATGAGATCCTGCTGAGACGTGCATAAGCATTACTTCTGGGATGAACTTCCAACTCACTTTAAAGACTCTTGGTCATATAAATTCATTTGACTTTGCCTTTCTCCCCTTTTATTCAAGGTCTTTTTAAAGTTTCATTGCTAGTTGGTGTTTGGTTGTAATCCCTCAGTGCCAGAGAGGCTAATCCCCAGGAGTCATGTCCCATGCTGGGAGAAGGTAATGTGTTTATATGCTGAGTTTGGCCACATTTAGCAACACGGAGGCTCTCAGGAGGTAATTCTTAGGCCCCCTACAACACCAGGCTAAGTTGCATTCTCAGAACAAAGGTTCATAAGCATAGTCATCAATATCAAGGGCCCATCAGTGGGCCATCCATCTTCACTAGTCATTGCACCTGTACTTGAGGGATTGTTGCTGTTCCATTACAGAATATGGCAAAGCTCCCCAGGAGGGAATTCAATATTCTTTCAGTTATTGTGTGACTTTCTACCCACTGTTACAATGCCACATGAACATTTGAACACATTTATATACCTTATATATAGGCCCAGGTTAACTTCCTCCAATGTACCCCTCATCACTGACACCCTACACCTACATTCCTCCCCTGCCACAGTTGTAACCCTTCTGTAATCCAAAACTTCTTCAAAACTAAAGCCAAGAATTTCACCGACTACAATTAATGGGAAAATGAAATAATAATGAGAGTTTTAAACATAAGAAATAAAATATATAATATTTAGGAAACTGAAACTAAAATAAAATTTAAAAATTGGGATATTAAAAAAATAATGAAAAATATTTTAAGAAAAATTTTTTTGACATTTTGCTTTTCATCACTGTAATATTTGTTGACCTGTATGTATAGTGACATTTTCTTTCATTTCTTTCCCAGTGTCTTACTTTTTTTCCTTTTGTCTTCAAAGGAGTTTTAGGTGGCAGTAAAGTTACATGAAGAATATAGGGGACTCCCAAATACAATATTCTCCCCCTTTAAATGACCACCAGACTAATGGGTATAAGATGGTATCTCATTGTAGTTTTGATTTGCATTTCCCTACTAGCTAGTGATGTTGAGCATAGTTTCATGTGCTTTTTAGCTCTTTGTATATATTCTTTGGAGAAGTGTCTGTTCAAATCACTTGCCCATTTTTAAAATGGGTTGCTTGTCTTTTTATTTTTGAGGTGTAGGATTTCTTTTTGTATGGTGGATATCAGGCTTTGATCACATATATGGTTACCAAATATTTTTTTCCCCATTGGATAAGCTGTCTTTTCACTTTCTTGGCAAACTCCTTTGAGGTGCAAAAGACTTTAATTTTGAGGAGATCCCATTTAACTATGTTTTCTTTCACTTCTTTTGCTTTGGATGTGAAGTTCATGAAACCATCTCCTATTTCAAGGTCCTGTAGATGCTTACCTACATTATCTTCCAAGGTCTTTATGGTCTTGGCTCTTATATTTAGATCTTTGATCCATCTTGAGTTTATTTTTGTGTAAGGTATGAGATGGTGTTCCTCTCTCATTCTTTTGGATATGGATATCCAGTTCTCTAAGCACCATTTGTTATAGAGGTCTTTTTTTCCCAGGTGTAGCTGTTTGGAAGTTGATGTAATTATGAATTCCAAAAGTGGATGTTGGATCATGCTTGTGAACTGGTCTGCTAATCTGGGCATGATTGGGTTATGATTAGGGCATTAACTGGGCCATGTCAGTAGGGCATTGAGTCTCGCCCCTTGGTGGGGCAGGAATCACATATAAAAGGCATGACAATGAATGGTGTTGAAGCAGTTCTGATATTGGAATTTTGGTGCTGGAGCCTGGGGAGGCAAGTAGATGGAGGAGCTTGGTCATGAGGAAAGAAAGAAGGCCCTGGTATAGAGATGAGCCATTCACCTGATAGTCTACAGCTGGCCTTGTGGAGAGAAGTAAAGCCTAGAAAGCCTCATTGTCTACCGCTGACCTTGTGAAGGAAACAAAGGAGCTAAGCCCAGAGAGAAACTGAGCCCTGAGAAGAGAGGAACCCGAAAAGCCTGAACCCTGGCAAACATTGGGAGCTGCCTTGCTCCAACACCTAGCAACAGACTTTGGTGAAGGAAGAAACTTATGCTTTATGGCCTGTTAACTGTGGACTTCTACCCCAAATAAATACCCTTTATAAAGACCAACAGTTTCTGGTATTTTGCATCAGTACCCCTTTGGCTGACTAAGACACCAGGTGAGTGGGTTTGGTGGTCTTGTCTAATATCAGATGAGTGTATATGTGAGGATCTGTATCAGAACTCTCAATTCTGTTCCATTGGTTGGTATGTCTATCCTTGTGACAATACCATGCAGTTTTGGCCACTGTAAATTTGTAGCATCTTTTAAAGTCAGGTCATGTGATTCCTCCAATTTCACTTTTCTTTTTTAATAATGCTTTGGCTATATGGGCCCTCTTGCTTTTCCAAATAAATTTTATAGTTAGTCTTTCCAATTTGGTAAAAAATGCTGTGTTGATTTTATTGGAATTGCATTAAATCTTTAGATCAGTTTGGACAGGATAAACACCTTAACGATGTTTGGTCTTCCCATCCATGAAAAGGGAATATTTTTCCATTTATTTAAGTCTTCTTTGATTTCCTTTAACAGTGTAGTGTTGTTTTCTCCATATATGTCATTTATATTTTTGGTTAAATTAATTCCTAGGTATTTGATTCTTTTTGTTGCTGTTGTAAATGGGATTTTTTTCCCTTGATTTCCTCCTCAGATGGGTCATTACTGGTGTACAAAAATGCTACTGATTTTTGTGCATTTATCTTATAATCTACAACTTTACTGACCTCATTTACAAGCTCTAGAAATTTTATTGTTGCTTTCTCAGGGATTTCTGGGTATAGGATCATTTCCACTGCAAATATCGAGATTTTTACATCTTCCTTTCCAATTTGGATGCCTTTTATTTCTTTTTCTTGCCTAAGTGTGTTGTTTAACTTCCAAATCTTTGTGCCAAATCTGATTCTGTTCCCCTTCTGATTCCCAGCTCCATTCCATTGTGGTCAAAGAAATTACTTTGTATAATTTCCATCTTTCCAAATTCATTGAGAGTTATTCTGTGGTCTATCTTGGAGAACAATCCATGTGCACTCGAGAAGAAAGTATATCCCACTGGATTTGGGTGTAATGTTATGTATATGTCTATTAGGTCCAGATCCTGTAATGTATTATTCAGAGTCTTTGATTCTTTATTGATTCTCTGTTGAGATGTTTTGTCTAATGGTTATAGTGGTGTATTAAAGTCCCCCACTATAATTGTAGAGGCATGTACTTCTTTGCTTAGATTTTCCAGTGTTTCCTGACTTTTTTGAGGTGCCCTGGTTAGGTGCAAAAATGTTTATGATTGTTCCTTTTTCTTAAAAGAGTACCCCTTTTACTAATACATACAATGGTTTTGCATTTAAATTCTATTTTGTCTGATATCAATATAGGTACTCCCACCTTTTCTTGGTTGTTGCTTGTAACATTTTTTTCCTACCATCCACTTTCAGCCTCCTTGAATCCCTGGGTCTAAGATGGGTTTCTTAAAGATAGCATACAGATGGGACATAGTTCCTTATCCATTCTGCCAATCTTTGTCTCTTGACTGGTAAGTTTAATCCATTAACATTCAGTATTAAAACTCTCAAGAAATTACTTACATTAGCCATATTTTTGAAGGAGGTTTATGTATTTCATATGTTGTTTTATTTCCCTTTTTATTGTTTTTTTTCTTACACTCTCCTCCAATTCTCTCTCTCCTCTTTTTTTTTCCTTTCAACTTGCAGCATTACCTTTAGTATTTCTTGATGGGCAGGTTTCTTAATAGACAAATTAAGATGGCATACTCTCTTAATTTCTGTTTATCTGTGAATATTTTATGCTCTCCATCATTTTTTAATGCCTGCTTTGCTGGATAGAAAATTCTTGCCTGGAAGATTTTTTTCTTTTAGCACCTTAACTATGTCATACCACTACCTTCTTGCCTCCATTTATTTAGATGAGGGTTCATCAGTTAATCTTTTTGGGCCTCCCTTATATGTGATGGTTCTTCTTTCTCTTCCTGCTTTCAGTATTCTCTCTTTGTCTTGAGAAATGTACAATTTGACAAGTATATGTCTTTGAGTAGGCCTGTTGGGATTTATACTATTTGGAGTGTGCTGCACTTCCTGAACATGTATATTCATCTCTCCCAATAGAGGTGGGAAGTTTTCAGCTATTCTTTCTTCCAATACTCCTTTTGTCCCCTTTCCCTTCTCTTCTCCCTTCTTCTCTCAGGTGCCAAAAATGCATATGTTTGTGTGTTTTGTGTTTGTCTTTCAGATCCCTAAGTCCTTGCTGGATTTTTTTTCTATATTTTTATCTATCTGTTCTACTATCTGATTTCAATTGAACTGTCTTCCACATCACTAATTCTTTCTTCTGCCTGTTAAAATCTGCTGTTATGTGCTTCGAATGTACTTTTCATTTATTCAGTTGTGCCTTTCATCACCCTCATATCCATTATCTTTTTATGTTTGCTTACAATTTCCTCAGTGTGTTCTCCCAGTGTCTTCTTAATATCCTTAATCTCTTCCTTCACCTCATTAATTTGGTTCATGTTATTTGTTTGCACAGCTCTGATTAGTTGCTCCATGGTCTACATCTCCTCCTGGTTTTCAGTTTGTTCATTGGACTGGGTGTTTCCTTCCTGTTACTTGGTATGGTTTATAAATTTTTGTTGATGTGTAGACATCTCTTTATCTTGATGGATTTATTTTGTTTATTAGTTTCTCTCTCTATTCTAGGGTTTTATTTAGTTATTGTTTTTGTGTGTCTGGTAAATTTTCTCTTTGACAGGTTGTTCCTCTTATTCTATTTCCTTGCTGTTGTCTATGTTCCCTTGGAAGATAAAGATTAAGGCCAGAGAAAGGGAAAGAGGTGAGAAGAGAAATAGGATAATAGTAATAATAATAGTAAAAGGTAGAAGAAGAAGCATATAAGACCGAGGAAAATGAACAATTAACTCATGTAAAAAATGCAGAGGAATGAGTAAAAGTGGGGCACAAACAATGAAATAAAATACTGAATAGAGAAAAAATATCTAGATTGAATTAAAATGCCAGAATGATAAGAAGAGAGGGTAAGAGAAAGAAAAGACAATAAGAAAATAACTTTAAAAAAGAAAGAAAACAGAGAATAGAGGAGATACAAATAAAAAGAAGAAAAATAGAAACTAAACAAAGATAAGTGGAATGTAAGAACAAAAATAGAAAGCAGAAGATAGAACAATGAAGGAAGGAAAAGAAATAGCATAGGTAGACAATGTTGTTATACAGAAAGAGGGAAAATAAAGGAAGGGTGTACACAGCAAACAAGAAACAAGACAGAAACACCTACTTTAAAAATGTGAGGGAAAAAGAGGGGGAAAAAGAACAAAAAGCAAATAAGCAAGCAGTCAACCAAAACTTAGGAAAAACAGCCTTCCTTCTTAGGACCCTGAGGAGCTTCTCAGGTTGAAGGTGTTCACCAATCAATTACCCTGCAGCCTGTCCTTTGCAGGTTTTGAATCAGGTTTTAGCCAGTAAACTAAGTTAGTTTTTTTAAAAAAGGGAACCTTTTCTTAAGAAAAATAAGAGATCCAAGAGAAGCTAATACAAAAATAATGTCTATGTGTTCCCTTTCCTAAATATCAGCTGGGTGTTTGATAACCTGGTAGATCACTACTCTGAGAGCCAGAAATCAAACCAGCAACCTTGTATATTCAGAGTGGAGACTAAACTTTCTCATTGGGTCAGTTAATTACAGAGCTATCCAGTCACTTCCCTAGGGCAGGTTTAATTCTTTGCAGTTAGGTAGATTCCTGCTGATTAGAATCCTGTCTGTCCCTGCCCCCTTTCTATTCTTATTGCTTTCTCTCCCAGGGCAGCAGGATGCTATAGCCTCTGTGATTGGATCCCCCCTCACCTCTCCTTGTCAGGTTGAGTTCTTTTCTGAAATTCAAATGAGACTCTGCTATCCAAACTCACTGCAGAAAAAATGACTCTCAACCCTCTTTCAGACCTCCCCCTCCTCCCAGGGGGCCCTTGGAAGGTTATTAAGCACTTCTTACTGCCTGTCTCCCTTAAGGGAGTTGGAATTTGATACTTTTCAGCACAGTCAATTGCATGACTCTGCCCTCTCCCAGCTGAAGTTTCTCTATTCCAGTTTGGCTAGGTAAATCAGGCTGCCTAAGCAGATTCACCTCTCCCCTGTTCCCGGAGCCACCTCTTGCCAGCTGGTATGCTCCCTAAAGTTCAAAAGGGGTCCAGGTAACCAAACCCACAGAAAAGAAACCCATCTCCACCCTTCACCAGAAACCTCTTACTCCCAGACAATGCTCTCTTCCGCTTGGTGGCTGGTGTGAGTCAGGGGGTTCAAGGTGGCTTTTTGCCTTGATGGTGGGGCTTAGCTGCCCACTCTTTCCAGCCACCAGGGTGAGAAACTCAGTTTTTCCTTGGGTTTTTTATCTCTTTGTCCAGTTCCCTCCAGATCAATGCCCTGAAGCCGCCTGCTCTGTGGCTTCCCAAAACAGCTCACTCAGGCAGGATCTTCCCCTTCTCAGCCATTTTTCGCAAGAAAGCTGGTGACTGCCAACTTAAACTGTTGCCATCTGTCTCGCAAAATCCTACTATCCTTTTAATATTTGTAGTAAACTATAAAATTATCCCTTTTTTCATTATTTGGCAATTTTATCTTCTCTCTCCACAGTGGTTATTCTAGGGATTATTAAACTTCAGTTTGGAGATATACAATTCATCTTTCTTATTTTTTGTGCTATTTTTATTTAAAAATTTACTTTTATATGTGACTCATGACACACAAGGTTATCACCGTACTTTTAGACAATTGTTTTAAAGCAATTGCATTTTTAAATATCCATTTTTTTAAAATTAGAACACACAATCTCTAAATATTAATGCACATACTGCAAGTTGAGATTCAGGACTATACTTTCTAAAATATTGTGTTAGTGAAGAAAAACCTTTCTTCTTACCTCTGAAACTGACCTAGTCTCTCAATTGCAAAATGCAGTGAGTATTTTGCACTTTGATACTTATGCAGTTCATTAAGCTATTTGTGGAGTCTGCAGTGGATGCCCAAAGAAAAAACAAAATAATTCACTTATGCAAAGGAAAACAGTAAGATGAGAATTTTCCATAATAAACTAAAGTTTCTTGAAAAATGAACTATAAGATATAAATATTTTCATGAATGTAATTTGACTTTTAGTAAAAAAGGATCCCTCAGTTGAAAAACAACATAACATAAGAATGGAAAAGTAATCAAATGATTAATTTTCTAGTACATAGTCCTAACTCTAACACGTATTAGTTATGTGGAATTGGGTTAATCACTTAAATTTTATGAAGTGCAGTTTCTTCTTACTGGGAATATAACTTCTATAATTCCTCAAAAATTCCATAATTATGTATATAATAAGATAATATGAAAGCATAACCTATGACAGAATTTATAATTGTATAGTAAAATTAATGTTTCTTATTTAAAGTTTAAAATGCTATACTTCTGAAAGGCATGTGAGATAGTTTAAGCTCTTTGAGAATCTGACAGGGAAGAAACTTCTAGACAAGGTTACAGGAAAGTTTGGGCAGTAGACAGACAACTGTAATATTCTATGTGATAGAACATTAGAATATTAGGAGACTGGTCCAGTTAAAGTCACAAGGTTTGAAGTTTTTGCTTTTCCTTTTCTTAGGGATGCCATATACTAATCTGTAGACTAGTATATGCCTACAAATGTAAGAAACTCTTATAATAATTTTGAATATTACTTGGATGCCTGAATAGGAAGCCATTTGGGAGAATGTGCTATATTAATTAAATGTAATAAAAGTTTATCTATAGATTCAATGCAACCCATTTAAATTTAAAAATATTTTATTTTTTGCAGAAATGGACAAGTTGTTTTGACAATGTATATGAAAAGGCAAGCACTAAGATAGTCAAGCAAATTAGAAAATGAAGAATAAATTTAGAGGACTCATAATCTGATTTTAGGATGAATCAAAAAATTAAAATAATTAAGAACGTGTAGTATTCTTGAACAAGTAGATACCTTGGTCAATGGAACTGAATAGAGTACAGAAATAGATGTACACATATATGATGAAGATTAGTGCCATCATTAAGTGCTTGAAGGATACAGGGGTGGTGATTCATAACATTCCCATTCAATTCTACTATTTGGCTTGTGCTAAAAACACATGGATCTTGGAGAATGACAGTGGACTATCATAAACTAAACCAGGTAGTTACTCTACTTGCAGCTGCCATTTCAGATATGGCATCATTTCTTGTACAAATTAACACATCCCCAGCAATTTGGTACGCAGGTATGGATTTGCAAAACCTTTATATATATATATATATATATATATATATAATTTGTTAGTTTGCTTTCAGTTTGAAAATCCAGCAAAACATATTATCTGTTCTTCCTCGCAGGTATAGCAAATATTCAGTCCTATAACATAATCTCATCTGCAGATACTTTGATTAATTACCTTACCAGAAGACATCACACTAGCCCATTACATTGATAATGTTGTGCTGATTTGATCTAATGATATTTATTGGGAAAGCAACTTACTCTGGACACTGATTTGCCTTCTCTGTACACAATGTTTATGCCAAAACCACTATCTACAGGCTTATAGAATGGCTTATCTACCATCATAGTATTCCACAGACATTGCTTCTGCTCAAGGAAATCATCCCTCAGAAAATGAAAAGTGTGGCTATGCTCATGGGATTTATTGATTTTACCATACAATCCATCATCCTGAATAAACTAGATTGATAAACCCATAAAATAGCTTTTGGATGACTCAATCACAATCTCATCAGGGTGGCAACACATTTCAGGGCTGGGAAAATGTCCTTAAGGGGGGCTTTATTGGCTTTGAATCATTGTGTACTCTATGGTAGTATTTCTCCATAGAGAGAATTCACAGGAATCAATGTGGAAATGGGAGTGACACCAATCACTATTAACCTTGTGATACACTAGCAAAATTTTTGCCACTTCTCCCTGTGACTTTATGCTCTGCTGGCCTAGAGGTATTCAAAAGGATAGTGCTTTCACCAGGAGGCCTAACAATCATTCCACTAACTGGGATATATGACTGGCAGTTGGCAATATTCATTTCCCCAGGCCTCTGAATCAATAAACAAAAAGGGAGTTACTGTATTGCCAGTGTTGATTGAGCTCGCTTACCAAAAGGAACATGGACTGCTAATGGAGGTAAGGAAGAGTATGTCTGGAATATAGGATGTCTGTTAATTCCTATGCCCTTTGATTAAATTTAATGTTAGTCTACAACGGCCCAATCCAGTCAGGACTACTAATGGTCTATATCCTCCAGGGATGAAGTTTTAGGTCACCCCACCAAGCAAAGGACTATGATAAGCTGAGGTGTTTGCTGAACATAAAGAAAACATGGAATGGGTTGGGAATGTAGGTAGTTATAAATACTAGATATGGCTATGTGATGAGTTGCAGAAACAAAGAATGTAATTGCTGAGTATTTTCCTTATTTTATTAATATGTTTACACATTTTATAAATAAATAAACATACCAATGCATGTATATATGAAACAAATGCTTTGTTTTCTTTCCTCTCTTACCTCCTTATCAATAAACATAAATTGCATTAACTTAATGTTATAGTATTAAAATTACAGGTTAAGAGTGAATATTACTCAAGGACATGTATCCTTTTCTGACGAAAGGGTTAGTGCATTTTCCATTGCATGCAAGACAGTTGTAAGATGTTAGGCAGAATGATGAATTTATCATTGTCTTTATTTGTGGATTAAGAATGGTTTAACTAGATGTGTATGAGTATCCAGATGATAAGCAACAGAATTTAGTGGTTAACATCATGTTTCAACTTGGACATATTATGGTACCCAATCCTTTAGTCAAGTTTGCACTGGTCTGAATGTCATTGTGAAGGTATTTCATACATAAATGTGCAACTAGGACCAGTTGAATTAACAACTCACTGCATCTGCATCTACAATCAGCAAGCAGATTGTGGACAGCAATGTGGGGAATCAGCTCATCCAATCTATGGGAGGTTTTAAAACCAGAACTAAGAATTTCAGAAGTTGAAGAATTTCTGCTACTATTTCAGCCAGCCAGCTTCTACTGGGAAATTCATCTTTGCCTTCAACTCACAGCTTGCCCTATAGAAAGACTTGGCAATTTGCACAAGCATATGTCCTATAGAAAGACTTAGCAATTTGCACAAGCATAAATGAACAAATTTCTATAACAAATACCTTAATGCTTATCATATCAGTTCTGTCAAAAACTGTCCTGAGTATGGTGAAGATCTGTGTAAAATCAACAGCTTCCCACAATACTGATAGGGATATGTCAGACCAAAGATAGCCTCAGACAAGGTCAGCTTGGTGAGTAATAAGCACTTATTTAGGGAATTACATAGGGTCTTCATCCTAGGTAGCAATAGGAGAGACAGCATTTTTGGAGCTTGCTCTCCTATGCTCACTGCAAAACAAGAGGGGTCCTTTATGGTACATGTCTACATGCAGCTAGGAAAGCACATGCGGGGTGCTTTATGAAGAATGCAGTGCATTGCTCAAAAACTAAAAGTACATAGCTTGAAGATGATTATCGAACTACATGTGGAGTGTGTCACTTTTACAGGAGGTAGATCACAAAACAACAGATATTAAGGTTTCATTAATAAGGAAATTCAAGAAGAACGATATCCTTACAGGCTTCTGGAAGAACAGGTTAAGTATTCCCATACAAGATCTCCTGATCAGTCACAGTTTACAGAGGCTTGCTTTTTGAGTACTCAGGAATGCTGCTGAAAATTGAAGATGTGGCAAGAGTGGACAAGACTGAGGGAGCTAATGCAAAATCATATATGCCACAATCCATCCTAATCCCACAACTCTTACCATCTTTCACCTCTCCTGGGCATGAAACTGGGGTGGTATTGTGACAAAAGGCCACACTACAGTATAAACAAGGCAAGCAATTATAGGAGTTCATGGGCTCGGGGAGTTGCCACCTAGAAGGGCTGTTATTATTTGAAGTCTTTAGCCAATTACTCCAATTCATAAAAGATAAGGAAAGGTTATTCCAGGGGAGACCAGATCTGCCAGATTCTAGCACATATCCATATACTCAACAATCTCAATGATTGTGAGTTGTTGCCACAGTGGCAGCCCAGTCAAAGAAGACTTTAGATGAAGACCTGTGAACCTGGAAGAGAAGCCTAAGGGCACAGATGCATATGTTCAGTAACTACCTGAATAAAATAACGGTGGAACTTTCTCCCATGGGCCCTAGGACATTTGCTGAGAGCTGGTGCCATCTCACTGATCTATAATTGGAGGAAAAGGATATGAAAATGCTCCTTGAGAATCATACATGTAAAACTATTTCCAGAATTAATCTCTGCATGTTACAATTAAAACAAACCTGGATGGCTTTACCATTTAATTACTCCAACATTTGGAAAAATATTATAGTAGCATCAAAGAGCATAACACAAACTAATTGATCACTTACAGTCTTCTAATTTAGGATATGAATTCCCATTTTATTGGTTTGGGTTGAACACTGACTTTTTGTACTAAGAGTTCATTTAGGTACATCAAGTATTCAGAACATGGACATATGGAAGTAAATAATAAGGCATTTGAGAAGTGTCTGATAATTATGCCATACTATGATGTATGAGCATGCATCACACAGTAACTTGTGAAAATATTTAATTGATGCTTGATATAACTAGATATTCTGTTTTCTATGCTTTTAGCAAATTAAGAGTAGACCATTAAGATTTGAGCACTTCTAAATTTAGTGAACGCTAGGAATGACTGCTGATAGCCCGATAGTAAAGCAGGAAAGAGTGCAGACCTAATAAAAGTAAATATAGGGGAGTGGATTCGGCTCAAGGTCTTCCCATATGGAGGTCCCGGGTTCAGTTCCCAGTGCCAGATAAAAACAAAGACAAAACCACAGGCAAGCAAACAAACAAACAAAAAACAAAGTCAGGGGAGTCTATGTGGCTCAGTGGTTGAGTGCCAGCTTCCCACTTATGAGGTCTTGAGTTCAAACCCAGCTCTGGTACCTC
>JAQZBX010006873.1:0-11246 GCA_029593785.1 Cabassous unicinctus | reverse complement strand
TTATTCTTTAATGGAAACCTGGAAGAAAGAACTCTCCCAGACATGGATACAACATGACCATTAGAAAGGGTGTATCTCTCAATACTGTCTCATCTCTGCATGAAACATTGAGTAGTTATCAAAGGAATGGGTTGGGCCATCACAATTGAAATATATATTGAAAGCAATCAGATAAAACTGATGAAATGCTTTTAAAATAAAATATGTGCATGTGTGTGCACATGTGTGTGTGTAATATTCATCTCCACAAAGACTAAACTCCTCAAAAGAAGAATTTGCTTATTCATATTTGTATTCTTCACAGTCTTTAGCACATATATCAGATACAAACTATGCAAGTAGTTATTGATGTTATTAAGGCAAATATATAATAATGTATTTATAGATGTGTGAATTTATGCACACATGATATGTAATAATAATTTTCTTCTGTTTGTGTTTACTTGGGAAAGCACAGTGGTAATTCATCAAGGGCAAGGATGCTATCCTAATCATATTTTAACTTTCTTTGGTATGTGGACAGTCTTGAACGTATTTCTATACAAAACATGTTGGTTTAATTGAAAAACCTATTTCTACAATTCTTTCACCAAAATGTCCTATATTTATATTAAATAAGGCACACTAATTTATAGACATCTTCCTTCTGAAATGAAATATATTTTTTAACAGTTAGAATATGGAAATACATATAAACAAAGTAATAATTCATATATATGACTTAAATACTTATAGTCAACTGTTTAGTAATTTCTCATGTATTTTCTATTAAAAACAAATCTCCTATAAAAAGACATTAGTCTTCAGTCTTGAGAGCGGAGTAACTCATATTAGTTCATGTGATGATATCTCTGTGTGTGTGTATATGTATGTTTATATATATATGTGTGTGTGTTTGCATTTTTCCTTTCTTTCTTACCTATTTCATTGGTTCTGACTCCTGAACATTGCATTTGACAATATTATAATTTGTATTAGAAAATCTTATAACATAGAGAACTACATATTAATTTTTAAAGTTTTTTTTTATTTTTAAAGAAGTTTTAGATTACATAAATGTTACATAAAAATTATAGGGGATTCCCATATTCCCCAACCCATTCCCTTCCCACACTTTCTCATTTTAACAACATCTTTCAGTAATGTGGTACATTTGTTACAATTGATGAGCACATATTAAAGCATTGCTACTGACTGTAGACTATAGTTTATACTCTGCCCCACAAAACTTTATACGTTATGACAAAATATATAATGACCTGTAACCATCACTGCAATATTAAATGTAATGTTGCATTTTTTGTGTGATATATTTAAGCTGCTGCCCACCTATTTACTCATGCAGAAAAAACAAAGTTCCCATACAACTCCTATTACCAAAACCATGCATCTGTGAGGTCATTTGTTGCAATAGAGGAAAGAATGTTATGATAGTTATACTATTTGCAATTGTTTAGCTTATACATGTTTTTTACTTTAAATCACAGTTATACAATTATGAATGAAAATTATTCCTCATTTCATTTGAGACTTCTTAAACTGTTTATATTTTATCCAGTTCTTTATCTACCGGAGATTTTCATTCATTTGTTGTAAATTTAATGCTTAGTTTTTAATATTTTATGAAGTATCACGGCTTTCACAACTGATTGACATTTATCCTGGTTCTAATTTGATTGTTACTTTAATTTTGCATTAAATGTTTTCTTATATACAATATTTAAATAAATTGCACAGCAATTTATTTAATATAAAAAGAATTAACTAATTTTTCTTTTAAAATAATTAATATGTTCCTGCTCTTCTGTCTGTAAGAGTTAGAATATGCCACAATTTACTTACCCATCATAAGTAGCAGAAATATATGTTATTAGTACAGAATTATGCTTAAATATCCATAAAAACTCTTTTTTGTATTCTTTTCATATTTGGGTGTGGTGTTTCTACCATTATCTTTTTGAGCCACCGCTGTCTCTTCACTTTCCTTATAAACCCCTCTGTAATACTGACATTTCCAGAATGAACCATGATTTCCTCACCTTTCTTCAATCATTCACACTGTCTGATTCTCACAATTCTCTTTTTCTCTCTCATAAAATATGATCAACTCTTTGTGTCTGAAATTTGTCAAGTAACTTTTCCATTTGAATATGCTGATAAAAAAACACAAAATTTAAAATGTGTTTAATATAACAGACTTCAAATAATGGAATTTTTTTTTAATGAGATTCAATTTTTTAAAAAGATTTATTTAATTTATTTATTTCAGCCCTCCCTCACCATTGTTTGTGCTTGCTGTTTCTGTTCATTGTGTGCTCATCACCTCTTTTTTTTAAGAGTTACTGGAACTGCACCAGGGACCTCCCATGTGTGAGGAAGGCTCCTAATCCCTTGAGCCACCTCTGCTCCCTGCTTTGTTGAATCTCTCATTGTGTTTTCCTCCTTGTGTCTCTCTGTTACATCATCTTATTGCATCAGCTGTTCATGCCAGCCCATCGCATCAGCTCACTGTCTTGCTCATCTTCTTTAGGTGGCATTGGGAAGTGAACCCAGGACCTCCCACGTGGTAGGCAGGAGCTCAACCACTTGAGCCACATCTGCTTCCAAGCAATTTTTTATTGTTGTTCAGTCTGTTAAGTTTTGGGTGCCCTGACAATGTTCCTGTTAATGGTGTGTATTCCTTGAGTTTACATTTTATTTAGCTACTTCCATGATACTTTTTATTTAAACCAAAAAAACAAACACAATTACTCTTCTTTACTAATTACATTTCAAATATCATTTCTGAAATTCTTGAGACACCAAGGTAATCAATGAAAATACAATTAATGGAATAATTGATAATTTGTTATCATGTAGGTTCAAAGTCACTCTTATATCCTTGCACAAAATTAGAGGTCCACTCAGAAATAAAGTCTAGAATTGGTGTATATATTACACTATGTATAATACAGTAGAATTTTTTGTAAAATCTTTGCCCCTCAAATTATAGAAGAGGGAAGGAGGAGAATAGAGCAACTATCTGAAAATAGCCAAAGACAACAAATAAGAAAATGTTCACAGAACAGAAAAATACACTACAAAAGGAAACTTTAATATAACTATAAGAAAATTATATATATTATATATATTAGAGAAAATTTTAAATTTATATTTATTATGCAAAATAAATTCCTCAAAAATTACAAAGATTATCAGACTGAGCTAAAATAAAGAATCCAATATATTTCTTAGACAATTTTTATTAAAAGAAAATGAGATAAAAGGACACAGAGTAACTAATATTAGAGAATGTTGTTTTAAGATGCTGTCTGTCAGAGCCTCACTTCCTCCAGGTATTTGAATTCTATTTCACTTCTATAGGGTTGCTCCAATGTGACATTACCCTTAGAGAATTTTCACTGAAATATTTTTTTAGAAAAAAACCCTATAGTTTCCATGGATCCCTTCCACTTAGTTTGTCCTCCAAAATAGTTATCACTATCCATATATATTGACTTCATTGATTATTTATTACCCACCAATCCAGAAGATAGAATGTTACTCTTGTTAAATGGGCCTCCTTTAAGTTCTTCAAAACGCATGACCCACCACCTACACAGGGCCTTTTCACTGCTGTTCCCCTGTTTGGAACAGTTTCCTCTTGGGAATATGTGTGAATAACACTTCCCCCTTCAAATCTTTGATCAAATGGCAACTTTTTATCAAGGGCTGCCAAGACAATATTATGTCCAGTTGCTTTGTTATGCCCTTTCCCCTAAATCTCACCTCCTAGACTATATTACATTTTCTTTATTTTGTTAATATTAATCTTCACATTTTAGCATGAAATACCACTTAATTCTGTATATTTCTTCTGTATCTCCCAGCTATAATATAGAACCAAGAGGACAAATATCTTTTATGGTTTGCTACATTGTGGAAACAGTATCTGACATATCTTAGATGTTTAATGATAAAATTACTATATAAATGAATTAAATGGAATGGCAAATGAACATTACACAGGTACAGTTTAATTAATCCAACAGTAAAACTCCTCCTATAACTTTATTAACTCTGAATAGTATACTTAATAATTCAAAATTTTCAGAAAATTTGAAACTTTCTTCCCAGCATCTATGAGTCATTTGTAAAAAGTTATTACAACTAGTCCACAAATTTCAATAAATTTTAGAAGTATGAGTGCCAAATTTTCTTTCATAAATATATTTTAAATTCATATTCAAAATATAAAAACTGAAAGAAATTTCAATTTGAAAAGTAAAAATAAATATAACATCAGATAAACTAGATGAAATGGATAAATTCGTAAAACATACAAGCTACCTAATGTTTTTCAAACTGTGGAGTTAAGGGAACAACAAGAAAACTACATAAATAAGAACAGAGCTTAGATTGTGGCTGAAATGGAAATTTTATAAAATGTAGAGAAAAAACATCAACTTAGGTCTAAGAAACTCTGAACATCCAAAGCTACATAAATGCTACATGCAAACACCTCCTCCTCCCTGAGAAACACATCAAAATCAAGTTACAGAAAATGAAAAATACAAAGAAACACTTCAGAGCTGCCAGGGTGGGGCTGGGAGAACATATAACTTGCCAAGATGGGGCAGAGGGGAGACAGGGGATCTTTAGGAGTGAGCAGCAGGGAGTGTATCAATCACAGCTGGCTACCCAAAAGAAACAATAACACTAGAAGAAAAAATAATTCGACAAAGTGTGAGAAGTCAAAAAGAAAAAAAAAATCTATATCTATCTCTTGGTTTCATTTGGGTAACTTAAGTGTGATATGGAGACATTTATGGTAAATGAAATCTCAGAATATTTGTTGCCAAAAGTCCTGTGGTTCTAGAAAAGCTAACAGATGTTCTCCAGCCTATAGAAAATGATATAAGTGGAAAATTTGAATCTAGAAAATTAAATGATGAGGGCAAGTAATGAGAAATATGTGAAACTTTGTAAAAGACAATTCTGTACAAAAAAGAGAATAAATTATGTTCAGGATTGTAATATATATAGAAGTAAAAAAAATATAAAAACAATGGCTAAAATGACAAAGATCAAGGAAATTAGAAATTTTTAGGGTTCTTGCATTTCTAAAATATTAAATAAATATTAAATAAATATAATATTTGTTTTTTTGTCTAAGAAAAGTTGAAGATTTACAAAAAAATTATGCAGAAAGTGCTATTGGTCTATATGTCTGTCCTTGTGCCAGTGTCATGATGTTTTTATAACTGTGCCCTTGTAATAATTTTTAAAATTGCAAAGTGTTAGTGTTCCAACACTTCTTTTTTTGAGATGTCATTGGTTATTTGGGACTTTATACTTTCATTCATATTTGTTGATTGCTTTTTCCATTCCTGGTAACATGTCTGTTGGAATTTTTATTTGGATTGCATCGAATCTGTAAATGGAATTGGGTAGCATTGACACCTGAAGATTATTTATTCTCTAAGTCCATGAACACAGAATACCCTTCCATTTTTTAGGGCTTTTTTTTTAGTAAATACAGCAATGTTTTGCAGTTTTCTGTGTATAAGTACTTTACACTTATGACTAAATTTATTCCTAGTTATTTGATATTTTTACAGTTGATCTACAATATGGAATTTTCTTCTTGATTACCTCTTACAATTTTTTGTTACTAATGTATGAAACATCACTGATTTTTTGCATTGATATTGTACTCTCCACTTAAGTGAATTATTTATTACTGCTCAGCTTTGTTGTGGATTTTTGTGAATTTTTTCTATATAGGATCATATAACCTGACAATAGGAAAAGTTTGAAGTTTGACTTATTCCTTTCTAATTTGGATGTCTTTTTTTTTTTCTTGCATAAATACTCTGGCTAGAACTGACACTACAGTGGTGGAAATATTGGTATTAGTGAGTATCCTTTTCTTGTCCTGAATTTGATGTTAGCTGTGTGAATTTCATAAATGACTTTATAATTTTGATTTAATATTCTACTTTTCCTAATTTTATCATTTCAATATTCAAAAAGGATATTGGTCCATAATATTATTCTAGTATCTTTATCTAGCTTTGTTATTAGTCAGATGCTTACCGCATAGATTGAGTTAGAAAGTATTCCCTCCAAATAAAATTTTTTGGAGGAGTATGTATAGACTTGGTGTTTTCGGAATGTCTGGTAGAATTCACCAGTGAAACTATCTGGTCCTGTGAATTTCTTTGTTGGTAGGTTTGAAATACTGATTTGATCTCTTTAGTTGTTATTAGTCTCTTGAGAGCTATTTCTTCTTGAGTCAGTGTAGGTAGCTTGTATATTTTACGAATTTATGCATTTCATCTAGTTTATCTGGTTTTGGTGCACAATTGTTCATAGTATCCTCTTACCCTCCATTTTATTAGTATGTGGTCTTTAATTATGCCCCTCTTTCATTTCCGATTTTAGTTATTTCTGTCCTCTCTTTGTCTCTTTCAGTCTAGCTAAAGTTTTATCAATTTTTTGATCTTTACAAAGAAAATACTTTTGGTTTCATTGAACCTCTCTGTTTTATTTTTATTCTCTATTTTATTTACGTCCACTTTAATCTTTGTAATTTCATTACAAGGATTGCTCTCTTTGGATTTATTGCACTCTTCTGTTTCTTGTACCTCAAATTGTGATGTTAGGTCTCATATTTGACATTTTTCTACCTTTTTGTTGTAAGAATTCAGAGTTATAAATTTCCCTCTCACCACTGTCCTTGTTAATTCTATAATATTTGATACGATTTGTTTTGTTAATTCACATCAAGAATTTTTCTAATTGCCCTTTTATTTTCTTTGAGCCATTGGTTTCATAAGAGTGTACTTTTTAATTTCCATATATCAGTGAATTTTCCAAGTATCCCTTTTTTACTGATTTCTAGCACCATTGCAGTACTTCCAGAGAAGGTTGTTGTATGGTTTCAATTTTGTTATATTTATTAAATCTTGTTTTATGACCTAGATTATGGTCTGTTTTAAAGAATGCTGCATGTCCACTAGAAAAAAATGTTTATTCCTCTCTTATGTGTGAA
Organism: Cabassous unicinctus; assembly: GCA_029593785.1. Taxonomy (NCBI): domain Eukaryota; kingdom Metazoa; phylum Chordata; class Mammalia; order Cingulata; family Chlamyphoridae; genus Cabassous; species Cabassous unicinctus. The sequence continues at coordinate 4,210 of JAQZBX010006873.1, read as the reverse complement.
GTGTTCTACATATGTGTGTTGGCTCTAATTGATTTATAGTATTGCTCAGGTCTTCCATTTCCTTACCAATCTTCTGTCTAGGTGTTCTATCCATTATTAAATATTGTGTATTTAAGTATATTACTAGACCATAGAGTCATCTATTTTCCCTTCAAAAATTTAAACATTTATTTCATTGTTGTGGGTTTCTGCTGTTTCTGTGCATATATTTTTATAACTGCCATGTCTTTTTGTTTAATTTACCACTACATCAGCATATTGTGAACTATTTTTCCCTTTTAATAGTTTTGGACTAGAAGACTATTTTAGCTAATATTAGTATTGCTAATATTACTATTGGACTTTAAAACAACTTCCTAAATCTTTAACAACCTCATTTGTTTTCACACCAATTTAACATCAGTGAAATAGACATTGTTCATATACCCCGTCATTCACCTACTTTGTTGTTTTACTTGTGGCAAGTTATATTTCTACACATTAAATCCAATAAACCTTAGGACTGTAATTACTTTTTAAGCATGTGCTTTTTTGAATGTATACCAATAAAAATTTGAGCTATATACAAAAATGTAATACAAAATAATACAGAAGTTATAATTACCTATATGGTTACTATTACCAGAAATCTTTATTCTTTTATAATGCTTTGATACAGTGCCTAGCTTCCTTTCCTTTCAGTCTGAAGACCTCCCTGAATCATTGCTTGTAGAATAGGTCTAGCAATGATCTTCTCCATCAGCTTCTGTTTATCTGGTAATTTCTTAATTTCCCTCTCATTTTTAAGACAATATAGTTACATATAAAATTCTCTGATGATATTGTTTTCTTTAGCACTTAAATATTTCATACCACTGACTTCAAACTTCTATGGCTTTTGCTTAGAAATCAACAATTAATATTATAAGGACTTACTTTTACATGACATGTTGCTTTTTCCTTGTAGATTTTAGAACTCTCTCCTTGTCTTTGCAATCTATAGTATTACTACTGTCTGGGCATGGTTCCCCTCAAGTTTAACCTAATTATTGTTCCTGGTTTTCTTGAATGTGTGCTTATTTGTTTAATAAAATTAGAGAAGTTTTCTGCCTTTATTTCTTTGCATATTCCTCCTGCTCCTTCCTCTTTTTTCTTCTGGACCCATATTATGACGATATTCTTATTCTTCAAGTTGTCCCACATTTCCCTAATGCTCTGTTCACTTATTTTCATTTTTTTTTCTTTTTCCTTTTCAGCCTGAATCATTTTAATAGAGCTGTCTTTGATTTCACTAATCTATCTTTTTGTATATCCAACATCTGTTCTTCTTTGATGATTCCTGAAGTTCTACCTTGTTCCTTAAATGTCCCTTTATTTCTTGTCTTTGCCTTGTAACCTTTTGATTCACAAAGTACTTTTTAATATTTTAATGTTTTAATTATGGCATTTAGTCCCTGAGCTGTCTGTTTCTTAAGTTGTATCAGATAGTTATGTGCAAAATATATGATTAAGTGTCAGGAGCTAATAACAACAACAAAATCAATGCATAAAACAACTTTCACTGTCTCTGAAAATTAGCTCTGTGGTGTTTGGTACTCTCCTTAAGAGGTTTGCTCTTCTATCAAGAAGGTCTGCCTGAGGCAAAAATGTGAGATCCTCCCATTTTCTGAGACTTTGTGTTGCGCTGCGTTTGTTTTAGGACCTTAGAAATTTCCCGTTTATTTGAATTAGAATGCCTTCCTTATCTTTATGAAATAGAATTCCCCCTTTCAAAGTGCTCTATTATATGTCTTATAGCAAGGGATCCTTCCAGACTATTTTGTGTTGATTGCTATTAAGACTACTTTAACTGCCTCAAACCTGTTTCTGACTGAAGCACACATTCTGGGAAGAAAATGACAGAGAAGGTCCTCCACTAGATAGACTGGAACCAACATATATGCACTCCAGTAAGTCCTTGGGGGTTAGTCTGCTCCCTCCAAAACAGACTTAGGAACCCATAATAAGAGATCAGGTCCACTGTACATGTGCTTGGAAATGGTTGGGATAGAGGCCAGCTTGTGCTACATGTTATAAATTGTATTTTCTTGATTCAGGACTCACCCTGTTACTACAATCATTTAATAGTTTTCTGGAGTTTTGAGGAAGATAAGTAGTCCTTTTATTGTAGTTTCTCAAAGATTCTGTTGGTGAATAGACCCTGGAATGTCTTATGCTACTATTTTGGTTGCCCAGAAGCAATCATGATAATATTAAGAGCAATAAAATTATTGAAGGATGCAAATTTTATCCCAAGAGAAAACACTAACAATATAATGCATTGAAGTATGGTTAAAAATCTAATAGTGGGAATAAAATTAAGTATAAAAAAGAAGCCAAGAGAGAAGAATCAGAATTGTAAAATGATATGATGTAAAATGAAAATAGCACATATACAATGATTTCAAATATAAGTGTCTTAAACACTCCAATTAAAAACCTTTTAATTGATCCTAGTAAAATATAAAACCCAACTTTATGATGTATATAAGAAATAGATGAATAGTAAAAGGAAGTAAAAATGTATCCCCGTAAATGGAAGCATTTAATAAAACTGTGCAAAATATTGCTATTAGAAAAAGTAGACCTTTGTATTCCAGGGATGTGAAGGAGAATATGAAATAAAAATAGAGTAAATTTTCCAGAATATTATAAAATTCCATAACTGAGCTTCTGTGTCCCAGGCAGCCTCACATCAGCAGTGCCTGTCAACAGGGATGTTGGGCCACCAACGTTTGGAGACTGCAAAATAGTTCCGTGTTAGAAATGCATATGCTTTCATCAACAAGAATAACACCAAAGAAGATGTGTTTGTACACCAGACTGCCATAAAGAAGTATAACCCCAGGAATTACCTTCACAGTGTAGAAGATGGAGAGACTGTGGAGTTTGATATTGTTGAAGGAGAAACAGCAAATGTAGAGGCAGCAATTGATCCAGGCTCTGTGGAGACCAATGCAAGGTGGTAAATATGCAGACTGTAGCCATTATAGATATTATCCATGTCCTATGTGTCTTCCAGGCAATGGCCAGCAAAAGTGCCAGAATTGTAGTAAGAGTGGTGAAAAGAATGAGGTACCAGAGAGTGTTCCAGAAGGGCAGGCCAAAAAAAGCTGGTCCTACTCAGGACACGATTTCCACTTCACAACATGCAGAGACCCTATTGCTGTCCACTACAGTATTCCAGCCCTGCTGTGCAAGAAGTGATGGAGGGTGCTGACAACTAGCGAGGCAGAATATGAATCCAGTTTATAGATCACCATTCCCTAGGGACCCTTCTCTGCAAAAACAGCCTAGAGAGGACAGCAATGAAGAAGATAAGGGAAATCAAGGAGATGAGACCCAAGGTCCGCAGCCACCTCAACATAGCTACTGCCTAACATCAATTAGGGAAACAGATGCCCAGAAAACCCTAAACCACAAAATGGCAGAGAAACAAAAGCAGTCTATCCACCAGCTGAGAATTTGTCATCTCTGAAGGCTGAGCAGGGTGGGGCTGAGTAAATGCTGGCTTAACATCTCTACCATGATCTGGTTTAGTAATCCAGCAAGAAGAAATGACTATGAAATTCCAGCAATAAGAAATGAACAACAGATTGACACTCTATACCTTATGTGCTTACTTATTGTCCATTGACAAGATAACTAGAATGATCTGCATTTTCAATTCAGCATGGGGTTTGTATTATTTTTACCAAAATGTGTCTCTTTTGGGTAATGACAAATGTGTTTTACAAAAGCCTGTTTTTTCTCATTACACTTTTAAAGGTTTTAATACTGTTTCATACCTGTCCAAGGTGATATTTTTAAGAACTTAATTTTTAAATTGTAATAAATGTTTACAAATTGATTTTTACAGAAATAGTCAACAAACTACAAGTATCTGTTAATAAAAGTCTTAGTAAACAATAAACAATAAATGATGTATACTTGTCAGGAATAAAGATCTAATTTTGTTGAATTAGGAAAATAAATCATGTTTCCTTTCTGTTTCTAACTCCTGATGTTCTGCCAAAATTATTTTACTACTAGAGAAGATAGATTGGAGAAACAACAACAAAGATTAGCAAAAAAGATTAGTAATAAAACGTATTGTACATTGTTTTTTCTTTGACTATTCATATTACATGAAAAAATAAATAATGAATATAAAAATTGTTTTCTATGCTGGGAAAGAAAATTAGGAAGGTGT
>JAQZBX010006872.1:29183-52091 GCA_029593785.1 Cabassous unicinctus | reverse complement strand
TAGGCTGGGAAATTAAGATGATTGGGCTAAAGGGAATATTACTGAATAAACCTTGTTTTGAATAGTCTGTCTTGTAATTCCCTTATTAAATTTTAATAGTTTTTGAGAAATGGTAATAACCCAATGGCCAAATTTCAGTAAATAAAGAAAAAGTCCTTGAAACCTATGGAAAGATTTTTCTAAATTATGATTAAACAAATTAAGGAATTAAAGTATATTCCAGAACTTGGCAGTCAGTATGCTTTTAAGGTTATTCAAAATTTTAGAATTTTATTAAAGAAAAAAGAAGTTTTAAACTCCTGTGGAGGAAGGAAGAAAAAAGAAACTTTCTTGCATAAACTGTAATGATTTCAATTCTCCCTAAGTTTATAGGATACTAATAAAATAAATTAGCATTATATGTATTAAATATTTAAGATGATGAAAATTGTATAGCTTTTGGTTGAGATTACTACAAACCTCTTTTTAAAAATTGTTTTTCCTAAATTGAAATGAATAGGTTTTTTTTCACAGAATAGAATGAGGGATATGAGGTTTAAATGGATATAAAAAGAAGTAAAAGATTTGTGGAAGTGAATTCATAGTCAATGCTGACTAAAATTTGATAAGTTTGTTTAAAGGAATGTGTTTTGTTCTACGATAAGATGACTGGTTTTCATAAAATTGTGTGGAAATATGTAAGGCAAGGCTTGAATTAATACAGAAAGTTTTAGAAAGTATTGTAGAAAGTAGTATTAAGTATGAGAATATGTTTTGTATAGGTGAAATTTGTGCTGAGGTGAAATAATTAGTTTATATGGTTATGGTTAGTTATAGAAAGTTTGCAAAAGTATTTCCTAAACTGAAATATTTAAATAGCTAATTCCAGTAAGCCTTTATTAAATAGAAACCTGAACTGATATTGATAATAATAACGAAATTCATAGCAGGGAAACATGTCCAAGGCCACCTCAAACTGCATTTTAAAATGATGGTAGGGAAAAGATAATCTTGATTTTATTGGTAATCTTAGGTTTTCATAAAATAATGAAGAAAGTAATTTTTCCTGTACTTCTAAAATAAAATAACTGTTAATTAATGTAATCAAGATAAAGGTGTAAAAATTAAATCTAAAGAAAATAACGTCATTACGTTCATTTGATATGTATAAACTTCATTGGAAGTATTTAGAAAGTGTATGAAAATTAAAATAAATACACTTCAGCATTGTCAAATTCTCTTGTGCATTCAAACCAGACATTCAGTACTCTGCATGGTTCCTCTCCATTTGAGTTATTGCTTAGGTTGGTCACTGACCCCTAAAAAATATAGGTTTCAGCCACATCTCTGTTTATGATCCTGAAGCAGATGGAGTGAATGTTTTAGATTTAGATACTTCTGCAGCCACCGACAATGGCTCAATATGACCAAATTTAAAATGAGCATTGCCTCTAAACATGCTCTGTTTCATAGTACCAAAGACCATTATGCACCAGCCCAGGGAAACACTGGAACTTCCCTCCATGGGCCAATAGTGCTGCAGAATGCTGGTTGTGTGAAGGACATACCAAGTGGAGCAACAATTACCAGAGTGATATAAGTAGAACTTAAAACAATTACAATTGGCATAATGGCCTGCTGTCATAGGGAGACAACATATATGGTATTGCAAACCTGGAGCATAGATCTATTAACTGCAGCTCAAAGAGGAACTTGTGCATTGATTAGCACATTGATTAGTATTAAGTGCTGTGCCTATATAACTGATGAATATAGTAACATCTCATCTATTCCAGATCACATGCAGAGCAATATTGAATATGTTAAAACTCTTTGTAAACTTAATTAATTTTCTAAGTAATGAATATGCATATGAGATTTAAAAAATGGTTCTCAAGTATTGTCTTTATTTTGATTGCCATAGGCTTATCTTATTGTTCCCTATATTGTCTTTGTGAATTTATTTCTAGGGCACTGCCTGTCTCATACTTCTCCTAGCTCTCTCAGGCATAAACACCATTGTGGGAAATGGAGGTAACAGTTTCCTAAACAGCATTTGAAACTTACAAGATCAAGCCCAACTGCTTTAGAGGATATAGCCTCTGAAGGCACCTGGCATTTCTCATTCCCATGGCTCAGTATGTCATAGCTGGACCCCTTTTTGGGACCATGTACCACCATTTTCTTTATCCTTTTTATAAGGCCATGTATCTTCCAAGTTCTAAGTAAGTTTATTTCTTCAAGAATCAATGCTTTCCAGAACAGGGTATTAGTCATGCGGGCATTTCATACAGTTGCAACCATGGTGCTGGACTCACCTTACCTCAACCTCAATAGAATAGACAGAGAGATTCACACCTCTTCAGGCAAGGTCTTCTGCCCCTAACCAGCAGGAAGCAGCTACAGGAGAGTGACCATCAACTTCAACTCCCCCTTAAAAATAAATGTGTGTACTTTCTGAGGGCTCATGACCCAGGGAATGAGGGAAGGTGGCTGGTCAGAGTAAAGACTGCCAAAGACCCTGGTGATGAGGCCCTGTTTGAAAGTCCCAGGCTACTTTGTTATATACTAATGGAGATGTTGCTTGCATACTGTTAGACAAGAATAATCTGTCCCTTATTGTTCCCCATAAACATCTTTCTTTTTGCCCATAGTTCCCTAGTCAATACCTCTTTACACTGGGCTTCAGCAGTAACCCATCTCCACTTACCATCCTTGGGTGTTACTAGCCTTCCTTGAGCCATAACTCCTGCACATCTGACAGCATGGAACACATTGCTGGCATGGCAGAATACAACTCCTTGACAAGTTTGGAATAAAACCTTCTCATTTAAGACTGAGATTCAACTGTTGTCTTTGAATGAGACTCATAATTAAATTTTTCCCTTGTAAGGGAACAGGTGAATAAGCCCAGGCCTTTATTAGGATATGCTGTATGTGATGCTTTAGGATAGTTAACAACTGAGTCTGTCGCCATAGCCAACATCCCTCCTGACTTGAACAACAAGAGGGAATCTGTGAGGTGGGGTGATTACACTGAGTTGTGAAATACTATCAAGGATAGATAGAGTACAGCATGCACCCTGGTGGTTCTAACTATTGCCATTTTTTTGTGTCAGGTGGTGACACAATTGTCACTGAAAAACACATAAAAGCTTTAGCTGTTGTCTTATATACTCTTGCTGTGGAGTGTGGATTCAATGCTTATCCAATGATCAATGTAGGCCACTATATGGGGGTGGATTGTAGGGACCCAGGCCCTTCTAAGTTCTCAGCACAGTGCTGGCTGCATGAACTAGACAAAAGCTAAATTTGACAAACCTCTCCAGAGGGGAGAGAATTCTTAGATAGTACCATTACCTCTAATCTTCCCAAAGCACTAAACCTCCTTGGTAAACATACTTTCTAGGAGCATAGTGAAAATATCACCTCACCCCACATGTATGCTTCACATGACCCTAGCAGGAACCCTTTTCTCCTACCCTATGGAATGTCCTTGTTCTAAAACCCTTTCTATAGCATCTCTCATTTTCTCATCTGTTTGTGGAACAATAACTTCATTCATTCTTTGACTTGTCACTGTCAAAGATTCTCTTCTGTCCATAAGTCCCAATAAAGTTTATGCCTGTCTAAATGCCAGGTGTGTTCTTTGGTCTCACAGTCTCACCAACTCATGACCTTCAGGAGTTGAGTTGTAATAAATAGGAACTAACTGGAAATAATATTTAAAAATAATACACAAACTTTAAAGAATAGTAAAAACAATAATTAGAAGAAACAAAAGCTTGAACAAATGGGGAAGGGTAAAATATTTTGTGCTAGTAGAGAACTGTTTCTTTTAAATATGCAAATTTTTACCAAAATAATTTTATATGTTTAATGTTATTCTGATAAAGTTTTATTCAGATTTATTCTCCTGTACCTTGGGAAAATATTTTTTTATCTGTAAGAATAAACAAACAACCATATTAAAATTTAGTTTGAGGTTGGTAATTTAGATAGATGATAATGTGTATAAATATAAGATCATATGAAGTTATGAAGATATATAACTCATAGATGAGCATATTATATTGAACAATTTAAAATATATCATGCATGAAATTGCAAAGTGTTTAAAAACTTATAATATGGTGTTGGTATAGCTAGTTTAGTCCTCATACACTATAGAAAAATAATATAAATTAGTATTAAATATTAAGAGGTAAATAAAACACCTGCTGTCTGAACTTGATTGAAGTAGAACAAAACATAAAACAATATTCAATATTTTACATGGCCTTTAAAAATTAAAACATATTTAAATCTGTGATAAATTTCAATACAAATGCCTAAATGTGACAGTCTTAAAAAGCAAATTATTTATAAAAAATAAACCTATCAATATCATTTCTCCTAGAAACTATTCATAAGTATATACACAATTTGAAAGAATTGTTAGATGTTGTATGAAACGCAATTGCTAGTATAATCTTTGAAGAGTGAATACATTGATTCTATGATACATTTGCCTCCAAAGATATGAAAAAATATTCCCCACTTTTCTAATTAGCAGCTCTGTGAAAACAAAATAAAACAAATCAAAACAAAAACAATTTAAATAATAGACAATAAGAAATCCACAACTACCAAAATTTGTCTGAAAGAACTGCCATAGAAGTCATTATGACTCAGAAAATCTTTCTAGATATGTATTAGTATAATAGCCTGGAGATGAAAATGAGGAAAGGAGAAATAGAGAAAAAGGATTTTGTTCATCAGTTTAGCTGAGTGGTTTCTAGGAGAATCCTCAGAATTATAAACTGTGCCCATACCACCATCGTCTGGAGTTTCTATGCCTCACTCATTGAATCAACCCTTACATAATCCTGCTGATTGTGTGAGGTTAATCAGAGGATATTAATGAAAAGATTTCATCTAAGAGGTCTGAGCACTTAGCTATAAGACAGGGTAAGTGAGCCTTGGGCAGTATGGTCTCTGAGGAGTTAGGATCAGTCTGAAACAACCATCCACCCTTCACTGCCCAAGAAGAAATGCAGGACATTGAGAAACATAATCCAATAGTAATATAAACAACAATCCAAATTTGATATTTGTTGTAGGTGGTCAAGTCTTCCAAAACTGTAGAAGTCAGTATGGGTTAGAAAGAGACGTCCAATTATAACCAAATTTTTCAAATGCAGAGGAGAATAAATATTTTGCAGGTGCTCTTTATACAGGCTACCTATTCTCAATTTCATTGAGAGTGGGTCAGTAAAGAAAACAGATTCCAAAAACTAAAATAAACATACTAACTACCATCAATAGAGCTTTCTATTATGGGTCAGACACTGTGCTTTGCTTTAAAGGAAGTATGTTGTACTCTTTCTAAAATTTTCTTGTCATTTAGGCCTATGCTAGGTCATCCTTTGGCACACTGCCCATTAACTAACCAGTTTCTCTTCTCTATAGAATCAAACTAACAATTACAAACTTGAAGAGATTATATGGATAATGGTCCAACAAAGATCAAGGAGGCCTGGACAAGCCAGTTAAGGCAAACTAAGGAAGAAACTTAGAATTCCCAAATTTAAAAAGTATAAGGATTTTTTTTTCTTTATATGATGTGTTCTTTTTTCCTTGAATCTCATTATCTATTAAATTTATCAAAAGTGCCTGAGCAATTTTGATCAATTCTTTAAACAGATGGGTGGGGAACAAATGACTTACCATATAGTTCCTAGAGCTCACCTTTTAAAACAAATACAAAAATTATTTAGAGGATAAATATTTTCAAATTCTAATAGTATTTTCCTCCATGAAGGAAGTACAGCCTGATATGAATTGGAAATTATGAAGAGCTGCAAAGCTGGTTCACAAACAGAAAGAGGTGGTATGTGCACAGCAGTAAACTGTTGATTCTTGGCAGATTTTTGAGAACCTGTACAATGATTCAGAGGTCTGTGTCTGTGTTTATTCAAAGGAGGCTCTCCAATACTGGGACCAGAGCAGTTTTCTGTAAGATTTCAGTGTGATTTTTGAGATGAATATTTGGTAGATATGATTTGCCCTCTATTCACATATTCTTAAAAATAAACACTTTTACAAGCATTATATATTTCCCATTAAATGATTTTAAACTGTGTAAATAATATTGTTCTTTATGGATTTGGCAGCTGAAGAGTGGAAATAAGATAAAGAGAATGAAAGAAAGGTGTTTAGCTCCAAAATCATCTTTCTAAGCTCAGGAAAAAGCAAGAAGTTAATGTTTTATACCCTCATTTACTCAGCAAAAGTTGTCTTCCTATTGAGGAATCTGCCTTCAAGAGATTGAGAGGGTTTTCATTCTCTAATGTTTCCAGATTTGCATTGCCCCTTCAGCTCCCTGGTGTTCTGACTCCTCTAGGATCCAAGGTCCACTCTGTTAGGGAAGACTTAGGGAAAGAGACAGGAAAAACTTCTCTATCTCCAGTTTGCAGCATTGTACCCACTGTCCATACCATGGATAATAGACCAAATAAACCAAAAGAATAAGATTGGCTTACTATATATATTTAATTGGACATTATCCACTCTTAAACAGATGTTTCATTCAATAAGCTTGCCTTACTTGCTTTTGATCCAATGAGTGACTCTGAGTTTTCAAAAGGTCCCTGGTCTTTTTGAGTGATTGACATTTTAGAATATTTCATGTCATCTTTAACTGATATTTATATTTTTAAATCAAAAAGGAGAAAATGCTATTTCCCTTAGTTGGCCCTTTGTCTTTCCTTAGTTGGCCCTTTGTCTACTCTAAGATTTCGTACATACAATTCTCAATTTATAACCAAAAGCTAGGTGGATTTAATTCTGTGCAACCTGGAAACTTCTATGACTTTTACTGTATTTGATATACTCCAGTCATTTACACTTTGCATTCCTTCTATCTTCCAAGCAATAAACATACATTATAAATTCTAATATTTAAAAGATTCTTAATATTTTCTAAACCATCAAGTAAATTGCAGTGGTTCTTAAAATGTGGTCTTTATACCAGCAGCATAAAGATCATGAGGGAATTTGTTAGAAATGCAAATTCTTGGGTCCCAGGTGAGACTTACTGAATCAGAAATTTGGGCATAGCCTTCTGTGATTTTTTATTTTTTTTTGAGGTAACAGGGGCCAGGGATTGAACCCAGAGAAAGGATGTATGTGGGAAGCTGGTGCTCAACCACTGAGCCACATCATCTCCTCTGAGTTGGGTTTTTGGTTTTTTGTTTGTTGTTTGCTTCTTTGTTTCTTTTAGGAAGTATCAGGGACTGAACCAGGGCCTCCCATGTGGGAAGTAGGTGCTTAACCACTTGAGCCATATCTGCTCCCCTTTTGTGTTTTAACTAGTTCTCCAAGTGATTCTGATGCATGTTCCAATTTGAAAAACCACTACTCTGTAACAGACTTAGAAATAATTTAATGAACAGTGTGATATGGTGTATCTTCCCTCGATTGCTGAAATTGATCAAATACAGCTGTACCTCAGTGATGTTGATACATGACAAGCTGAATACTTCACTAAACTTTACTTAAGCTTGAACTCTAATCTCTCTGTTTTAAGGTGGACAAGTGGTGTTCTGTAGGAACTTTCAAGCAAACACAATTAATGTAATCCTATCTGATGGACTCCATTCCTGTTTGTCATGCTCTCCTTGCATCTGTGAAATTATCTTCTAAATGATAAAGTGAAGTTCTCTGAGTTTGAAAGAAACCAACTCGCCATGCTGCTTCATGAGTGAACCTAAACACACACACACACACACACACACACACACACACAAAGAGGGATACCTGGTTAAAACTTATTTAATGTCTCAGTGATTGGTCTTTCAGCTCACAAAAAAGATACACTGCAGATCTCATTTGAAAAGTCAGGTTCCTGGCTAACTCTGTTCTGTACATTGAAGGGGCTGTGATGAGTTTACCTACACGTACATATCTTCCCAACCTTGAGACAACATAATATAGGAAATAAATAAAAAGTAAAAATTTTAAAAAAATGTTAGAATTCAATCCAGTGGTCCAGAATTTATCCAACAATTGGTTATCTTTATCTTCAAAGCAACCATTACAAAGGAATATAATTTTAAAATGCTAATTTCAATATAATATGCATCAAATGGAATATCCTTGAGACTTTATATTCAGGTAAGACAAGAGTTTTTATTTATTTATTTTTTTTATTTCAGAGTCAAAACACATATTGAGACAACAGTCATCATTATCTCAATGTTTTTTTCATATATTTTCTCTAGAATTGACATTAATATTTTGGAGTGTACAGTGAAATATGAGAAAAGGATTTGCACTTATCAAATGCATTTTAAGTGTAAAACAATGAATATCTCATTTAATGTCAAGATGTTGATTACAAGGCATCTATGCACTGAACACTATGCTACGGAGCTAGAGAAATTTAAAATTGAACAAAATACATTCTCTTTAGCCAAAGGAACAGGAACCATACCTATATTTTACCTGCTACAAACCTAGCAGTTGGCAACCTAGCAGAGATCCTGACAGATAGTAGCTGCTCTATAAATGTATGCTAAATGACATATTAGCATGTCCTTTACTATAAAGTGTAGAAGTTCTTCTTTCATAAATGAATCTTGTAATCTATTATATAAACTTGTGGAATTAATTCGGTGTTAGCTGAAAGAATCTTATACATGGAACCAAAGCATTCAGTCTTAAGAGAAAGATCAGTTTTTCCAAGATAAATAATTTTACCTGTATGTTACTAACAATTTGGTTATATATATACATGTATATGTGTTTGTAGTTTATCCACAACCATTTAGTCAGCCTGCTATGTTGTCAGCTCAGGCTAATAGGTAGGAAAATAAAGATAAAATAATATAAACTTAAATGTAAAAATGGTTAATTGAACTGATTGTGTGGGACGGATGATGGGAGGGGTGATATTATACTGGCCAATTTTCTAAATATTAGCCAATATTGTCAATGACATCAAAAAATCCCCACTCTTGTCCTTTTTTGTTACTAGTCCTGTCCTTATATGCCACTATCCTTTGTTCTAGCAGCCAAATATTTCTGCCTTAAAACAAAAAGGAAATGTTTGCACATAATGTATCTGTCATTGCAATAGCCATTTTTTTCCACTGAAATTGATCAAATTATGAACCAAGCATTCTTTTCTTGATGAGATAACTGACCTTGACCAGACTACCTTTACTATCTGACAAAGATGTAGAGCCAAGTATATACAGGTGGAATAATTTTTCTTCTTCATATGTTTTCTTCTCAATTTCAAATTCTAAATATAACTTATGTTCTAAGTCTGATTTTATTGAAATGAGTTATGCTCTGATTCCCTCACAAATGATGCTAGACATATTTACCTTTAGATTTTCTAGCACACACTAGTAGAACACAGATGATCATAATTATGACCAGGAGAACCATAAACACAGGCACTACCACTGGCCAGGGTGAAATCCTAGGGAATAAGGCATCTGAAAAAGAAGGATTGTCTGAGATGAGATCCAGTTTGACACCAGGTGACTTAACTGTTAATTATGAATCCCAAGATGTTTTATCCTATATTATTAGAGGTCATTCTTACTCAAGCATCCCTGCAATTCTAATGATTTGAGATTCAGGAATCCTGAAGAATTTTTTGTACCCCTGCTATTTCCCACTGGTCAGAAACACAGTATAAAAATTTTTGAAATTTCAAAGATTTTAAATATGCAAAACATAAAAATAGTATAACAGACACCCATGTATTCACCATCCAGATTTTATAAATGTTAACTTATCATTATATTTGTAACATATAATTCTTTTATAATAAAATGCTCTAAATACTTTAAAGACTCTCCTTCCATAAAGTTTTCTTTCTTTCTCATACGGTGTCCTTAAACTGATTTTGACATGTGTATTTCCTATCCACTTATTTTCTACATATCTGTGCATTTGAGCCAATAGGTAGATGACTAAGAATAGAAATGAGTAATGTATAAAATTAAATGGGTGATTGGGAGGATTTGGATTGATAAACCAAACAGATCTCATGGTATAGGACCCAGGGACAGAGTTCTAGTTTACACAGACCCTTCTGAGATGTCCAACTGACCATTAGCAACTTAAATCAGTAATAATGACATGGTGTTAATATTATTCTTTTGATTCATGCAGGTTCAAAAGAGCTATCAAGGTACTCTTGTTCAGGGATTAACTTCATTCAAAACTTCAACGCCATGGTTGCAAATGAATCAACTAATTTTTTTTAATTCATCATGAAGTTGTGTCTAATTATACAAATATGAAGAAGCATTTTTATATTTCATTCTTAATCTCCAACATCCAGGTTTTCAAGAGCTTTCTCTTATGATGAATTCAGAGCATTCATTTTTTTCTTTTCTCAGTCTAGAATTATCATCCTGTCTTAACTGTTCCTTAATTTCTTTCTTAACTGTTAAAAATATTATTAGAAGGCTTTGGTCATTTTTCTTCCTCTTTATCTTTCTAAGTTTGTCATAAAATTAAAAAATAATAATTTTAGGACATTAGCTTTTCTCTCTTCACATTAAAACTTAAATTCTCCTTTTAATTTTCTTAATTAAGTGTGGCTTTAGAAAATGAAGCACACAAGAAATGACATTTTACTCGTTAATAAAATTCATGCAATGTTCTTTTATTTATCTATTTTGCAAAAATAAATTTCAGACTAAGTGTTATTCTAAGTAATGAGGATTAAAAGAAGTAAGATACACTGTCCTCAAAAAGATAATATTTTACCTGGAAATATATTGAAACATACAATGAAATAATGTAAGGCTAAAGAAAGGGGCACTTAACACAGATTAAGTTGGTGAAGACTTACTGAAAAGGGAGAGATTAAGGTTAAGTCTTGGAGGACCAAAGAGAAAAACGTAATTAAAAGAAAATTGCGAGACCATGAATAAGGGGATTGGTGGGTGCTAGAGGAAGGAAGTTGAGAAGGAAAGGTAGGGGGAAAATATGAGGATAGAGAGATAAGAAAGAGCAAATGAAGAAAAGCCTTTTTGACAGGGTACAATGCTTCCTTACTTAAGGTAAACAAGTAGGGACAGTTGCAGTTATGCTTTGGGGCAAAATTTTATTTCTTTGAACAATCATTTTGGGTATATATAAGCAGCAGATTGAGGTGCCTGAGCTCTTGTCTATCTAAGATTTGAATTTTACCAGATAATCCTTGCAATCTTATGAGTTAGAGAGTAGTATTCCTATTTAACTTTCCTAAATTAAATTTCCTTAAATCTTTTGAGACTAGGCACAGAAATGTTGCTAGCTGCTCTATATCATAAAGCTGGTAGGTGGTATTCTCAGGACTCAAACTCAGAATGATAGAATAAACACAAAATTGTCATGAATATTTTTCCCTAGCAAGTAGGCTTAGGGGAAGGATAGAAGGACTTTGAAAGATTCCTCAAAATACTTCATTATCCTTACATTGTTTTAGCACATCCCATGCATTTTAATACATTAAAATAATGGAATCTATGTGACTGATAGAAGCATACTAAACAGGACAAAGATGTAATTTTAATAAGTTTCCACATAAGAGTTACAAATTCTAGGCCTATTGGTCATAGATCTTTGCCAGTTTTACCTTCTTGATCAGCAGCAAAACCTCAGGATGCTGACCTTGAAAGAACTGAACTGTCACAAATATATGCACTTCTTTTTTCACACTGAGGACTGGGTTCCTTATGTAACAGGCCACATTTTCTTTTGAACTTTTGTCCAGCATTATAGATGTCTCCAGGTGAACCAGGTTATTTCTTTCTGGTGTTTTTGTTTCAGAGGCTGGTACCAAATGCTGTCCTTGCAGGTCTCTCCAGTGTACTTCAGGCTCTGGGTACCAGCCCATGGATGTGCAGGTCAGATTAAGCCCTGTGGTTTCACAATGGTCAATGTGAATATGAGAGGCTATTCCTGAAACTGGAGAATGAAAGGAAGACAAAGTACACTTCTCCAAGAGTTTAGTACATTTCATATGGGCCAGTTAACATATGCTTATTAATGAAAATCTATGGATCTTAACTCTCCTATTTGCGATTATGAGGATGAAAAAAATTACTGACCTCAAAGGATTGGGGGGTGTATAAATTAAATAAGCTATACCAGAATTTTAATAAGTACTAAATACTAAGCAGTTACATACCATTTTCCCCTTTCCCTTCTATATCTTTAACAAGTTACCTGTAATTTTATCTGATGATTGCTCAAATTGTGTCACTGAATATCTATCAATCCTGTTGGAGCCTGTGAACACAAATCATTTTGTGTTTATCTGAGGTAGATAGCAAGGTGTCCCTAAAATATCCATTCACCACTTTTTCTAGAGCATTTCTTTTCAATAAAGTGCCCTGTGATTAAGAATGTTCTATACCATCATTGTCCAGTACCATAGACACAAACTACATTTGGCTATTGAACTGCTGAAATGGAGCTAATGAAATTGAGAAGCTGACTTTTGAATTTTAACTAGTATCAATTATATTTATGTAGCAACAAGTAGCTACCATAATAGACAGCAAAATTTGAGGACAATATAAATTTTATTTGCAGATATACCTCTCCAGCTACCTCCCTGGATTGAGTAAATGGGAATGAGAAATGCAACTTCTATATTATATTCTTAAGTAGAGCATAAACTACAATGTAAACTATAGTCTGCAGTTCATAACAATGCTTCAATATCTGTTCAAGTGTAACAAATATATCACACTAATGAAAGATGTTGTTAATGTGAGAAAGTATGGGAGGGGGAGAGTGTGGAGGATATGGGATTTCCCTGTATTTTTTAATGTAACATTTATATAATCTAAAGCGTCTTTAAAAATAAAATTAAATAATTAAAAAAACATTTTAAAAAGAAAGAGGCATGCATTTTTCTCCAGGCTTTCACCTTCTTAATGACTGGAATACAAGTTTGGTGAGAGTTGTATTCAAAGGTGAGATCCAAGAGGCATTCAAAGAAGGTGTTGGATAAGGCAGCTGCAGGACTCAGTCCTTCCACCAAAATAACTATAAATAGGCAGGTACAGCCTGATACAACAATTTTGGAACTCTTATGGCGAGAAGAACACAGTACAGCACCAGGGAAAATAAGGAGGAAGAGGTTGAGAAATTACTGTAAAGAACAGTAAATTGTTTTCTCCAAACAGCAGCTACTAGTGTGCATACCCCACTCATGTGGCATTCTATCTTGGGCTCCAGCCCCTGGCTAGCTGCTGATGACAGAAAGTGACAAAAATCTTCTTCCACATGGGCAGGGGTGGACATGAATGACCACTGATCATAGTTAATAGCGAATTCAGATTCTGAGGGCAGCTGTTTTTTCAACCCACTCTGGACAAAGATGCTGTCACACATTTTTTCAATCCTCCCTATAAAGGGGTTGTTTTTATGGAAATGTATAAATGTTGTGCTTGCTCTGGAATTGTGGGGGACAGTTAGCTGAAGGGCTACATTTGCTAAGCAGGCCAGGAAAGCTCAGCTTTGGGGAGTCATTTTAGTGGTTCTTCACTCCCTTTCTGATCCCCTACCCAGGGCACTTTGGAACAAGTCTGTGGCCTTGATTTGGTCCCTGGCTTCATTTTGGCTGGGAAATATTGAAAGAAGCAAACAGTTTGTGAAAAAGGCCTTCAGTTTTAAATATCTTAGAGAAAAAAAGGTCTATCGCCTGGGAAACAGAGGAGACAACCAAACTCTTAGAAAAAGGGGAACTCCAAAAGAACAAACAAGCAAAAGTCAAAAAGAATTGGAAAACTTGGCACACTGCATTCAAAATGGGTACACTTTCCTGATAGGAAAGCTGAAGCTCAAGAAAATTTCTGTCTTATCACCAGATTGTTACAAATCAAAAGTAGACATGTAAGGGAATAAATTCCAGAATTAAAATTTTTAATATTAAAATGTACAGGTTTTAGCAAAATAGTACAAGACAAACAGGAAATTATGGCCCATCTAAAGGAAGAAGCATAAAAATCAAGAAGACAGCAATTCAGAAGAAAAGAATGTGGACCTACTTAACATAGCCTTTAAAACATATCTTAAAATAGCTAAATAAGATGAAGGAAACTACAGAGAAGGAACTAGTGGATATCAGGAAAACAATGAGTGAGCAATTTGGAAGCCTTAGTAAAGAGAAATTTATAAAAAGCAACCAAACGGAACTACTGAAGTTGAAGACTACAATAACTAAAGTGAAAAATGCCCAGAAGGATTTCAATACCAGATTGGAGTTGGAGAAGAAAATAAAAATGAACATGAAGAGAGGACACTTCAGATGACTCAGTCTGAGAAGCAGAAAGAAAACATAAATATCAAAAGCAAAAATACCCTAATACACCTCTGGGACACCATCAAGTGCAACAATAAATGCTTTAAGGGAGTCCCAGAAGGAAAATAAAAGTGTGAAATGAACAAAAGTAATAGTCAAAGAAATAATGATAGAGAACTTCCCACACTTAGCAAAATATGTGAATTTGTACATCCATGAAGCCCAGAGAAAACCAGAAAAGGTAAAAAATGAAGAAAAATACATCCTGTCATATAGTAATCAAAGTATCAAATGCAAAGAACAAAGAGAGAGGTCTGAAAGCAGCAAGGGGAAAGTCACATCTACATAGAAGGGATTCCCAATAAGTTTAAGTGTCAATTTCTTATCAGAAACCATGGAGACAAGAAAGCAGTGGGATGAAATACTTAAGGTGCTGAAAGAAAGCAACTGCTTGCCAAGAAATGTATATCTTGCAAGACATTTTTCCAAAAATGAGAGATTAGGATGCTCTCAGATAAACAAAACCTGAGGACTTCATCACCACTCAATCCTCTCTTCAACCATTGCTAAAGGGAGCTCTTCAGAATGAAAAGGAAGGACACCAGACAGTGGTTCAAAGTGGTATAAAGACATAAAGACCTTTGGGGGATTATTGTTTTACAGGGCTCACTTCTGTCCCAGAGAAACATCTTAAAGACAGACAGAAATGTTCCAGTATAACTTCTCTAGGGCTCCAGAGACCAGGGCAGTGCTAGATAATACCCAAGAGAGGAGCAAATAGACAGATTCTGCAGTGGAGATCTGTGAGTAACTCAGTTCCTCCTGCTGCTAGCACTCAACCCTTACTTTTGGGACAGACAGCTTCGGGTCATTTGGTCCCTGGCATGAGGCTGTGGACTGACAAAGTCACAGGGATCCACTTTCCCAGGAAAGGAAGAGTGAGGGTCACAGGCCACTGCTGATCCAGCTTTTGGCTGGCAAATTTGGACTATGGGGGCCCATGGTTGCCACCTGTCTTGTCTGGGCACTGCCAAGCCATTATTTCCACCTGAAAGCCAGCAAATATCTAAAAATAGCCTGCTTTCTCATACACCCTCCTTACTGACCTTTCTGGCTACTACTAAAGCATGTAGGAGTGCTAAGTTCTTCTGCCCTGGGTACATGGGGTGTGAGGTTGAGGATGTGAATGGCATCTGATTGGTGAGTTTGAAATGTGAAACGTGGCTTGGAATAACAGACCCAGAAGGGGTACTCTCCAGGATATTGTTTCCACGGAGACCACCTGTGGCGGTTTCAGTGAACACATTCTACCTATAATGATTTAAGGGAAAGCTTTGTTGAAGGCTGCCATCTGCTGGCAGTCCAGAGAAGAGCACTCCAGTGGAGAAAAATAAGTAAGTAAGTAAATAAATAAATAAAAAGGCTTTTTGGCACTTTTGCTATTCCCATCTCCAAGGCTGTTGGAAGCTGGTCTGCACTGAATTAGTGGGTCCCTGGCCATGTTTTTATCGTTTAGAGTAAGCTAATATTAAAGACCTAGAATAAGTTGACTAAAGAATCAAAGAAGTGCCATAGCAAAATCAATCAAGAATAAAATCATAGGTAAGATAGAGAAACTGACCATCAGTCTAAACACACCATCATAATGAGATGCCTAGACATCCCAAAAAAATTACAAACCACACTAAGAAACAGGAAAATATGCCCCAATCAAAGGAACTAAAGAAATTGCCAGATAATGATCAGGATTTGAAACAACTAATTAATGATGTTCACACAAATTTCTTGAATAAATTCAAGGATTTGAAGGAAAAATATGGTAAAAGAGATAAAGTACATTAAAGGACATGGTTATTTTTAATTATTATTTCATTTATTTATTAATTTATTTATTATTTTTTAATTTCATTTTTGGAGAGGTTTTGGATCAGAGAAGTGTCACAGCAGTGGTTGGGGAGGATCACTGGTATGGAGTGTCAATGAATGGGGATGCCCAGAAAGGGGTTCACCTGGGGCATGCCTCTGAGACATATGAATATGTTCAGGTGTTTATTGGACATTGTCTTTGTAGATAGAGATCCACACAATAACCAAAAGAATATTGAATTCCTATGCTGCAGATTTATGCTACCATCTCTAATAGGACAGCAAGAATCCCCGGAGTGCAAGGGCAATGTCTGGTGAAGGAAGACACACTACTCTGTCAGGACCTTGACACTGATGCTTGTACTAATAAACCTTTTCTTGTGCCTAAGAGTTACCTAAGAGTTGTCTCCTGAAAACGTCCTTTTTGACAAAATGTGGCTTCTCTCTAAGCCAAACTCAGCTTAATAATGCACTACCTTGCTCCCAGTGTGGGACATGACTAATGGGGATGAGCTTCCCTGGTACCAAGGGATTATTACGAAGCACCAACTAGCAATGCATCTGCAAAAAGACCTTTACCAAAAGGGGGAAGTGGTAAAAACAAATGAATTTTTATGGCTAAGAGATTTCAAAGTGAGTCAAGAGGTCATTCCAGAGGTTACATTTATGCTCCTTTCAGCAAGATCTCATTGATTGCCAAAGTAAACATTGCCTCAAATAGCAGGGCTCCCAATGGCTTTAGAGATATCCAGAAACTATAATAAGGGCAGATGGCTCAGGAATTTGGTGCCCTGTCAGTGGGCTTTACTTTGGAATTTTTGCTCCCCAGTGAAACAGAGTTAGACTCATTGATAGCTTCTCTACACACGGCTCGTCTGCCCCTTTAATTTGAACCCATAATTAGCACTATACTTGAAAAATATAGGTTCTAGAGACTTAAATCTTTTGTCTATCCATGTTCCAGTTGAGGCCTGAATCTTAGCAGTGCTGCAACAACTACTCTCCAGTTCATTGGATTCACCCAGAACAAGTAACAAGGACATGATGATGGACAATGTTCATCCCAAGGAACGGAGAGTGTCTGCAACTGCAAGCTAGATAGCTCTATCCATCTGTTCCATGGGATACAAAGCCTCCCTCTCAACTGGAAACAGAGTGGGCATTACTGTCCTAGCATCCTCAAGATTGGGGAATGAACAATGGACTAAAGTGGACTTTTTATTATTCTACTATAGGTTTATTATTATTATAGTAAAGGAAAAAGTCTAATCATTGATGTAAAGGCTGTGGCCACTAGAGGGTATGAGGAATGGGAGAGGGAAGAATAAGTATACTATGATAGCATTTTTAGGACATTGGATTTGTCTTGCCTGACATTGCAGGGATGAATACAGGCCATTGTATATTTTGTCACATCTTATAAAATTGTGTAAGACAAAGTGTAAACTATAAAGTAAACTATAGTCCATGGTTAGTAGCAATGCTTTATTGCCTGTTCATCAATTGTAAAAAATGTACCACACTAATGCAGGATGTAGTTAATGTGGGAGTGTATGAAAGGAGTAGGGAGTGGGGCACATGGGAATCTCCTATATTATTTATGCAATATTTATTTAATCTAAAGCTTCTTTAAAAATAAAAAAAAACTGATAAAAAGAAGACAGTGAGCAAAGAAAAATTTCACAGGTATAACTGAAAAATAAGTGTTCTCATAAGAATGAAAGATATCAGATGAGGGCAAAAATACATTGGAGCCATACAATAAGAGATTCAAAACAGCAGAATAAAGATTCAGCAAATTAGAAGACAGAACATCTAAAATTTAAAAGAGAGAAGAACAAATAAAAATAAGAATGGAAAAGATTGAGCAGGGGTCTGAGAATTTAATAACAGCATTAAGCAAACCAATATACACCAAGAATAAATAACATGTCATGAGAGTTCCTGAAGAAGATGAGAAGGCCAAAGAGGCATAAAGAATATTTGAGGAAATAATGGTCAAAAATTTCCCACATCTGATGAAATACATGAGCATATATAACCAAGAATGCTAGTGTATTCCAAATGAATGAATCTAAATAGATGTACTCTGTGTAACATATTTAGCAGTTTGCCTAACTGCCAAAGATAGAGAATTCTGAAAGAAGCAGAGAAAAGTGATTCATCACATACAAGAAATCTGCAATAAGACTAAATGATGCTTTCTCACCAGAAATGTAGGTGAGAGGGCAGTAAATAATTCTTTGGAAAAAGTATACTTCAAAAATAAGGATGAATTTAACATACTCATAAATAAACAGAATTTAATAGAGTATGTAAACAAGATTCCCACTCTGCAAAAAACACTAAAGGAATTTCTGCAGCTTGAAAGGAAAAGGCAGGAAACAGAGGTTTGGAGAAGAGTGTAGAAATGAAGATTATCAGAAAAGATAATAGAAAGTGTAAAAAGAATGCAAAAATGAGATATGGCATAGGAAAGCCCAAGGACAACTTTGTTGAAGCAAGTAACGCCTTTTCATTAATAACCTTGAAACCTAATGGGTTAAACTGCCCAAACAAAAGACACAGGTTGAAATAATTGATAAAATTATGAACCATCCATATGCTGTTTACAAGAGACTCACCTTAGACCCAAGGATAGAGATAGACTGAAAGTGAAAGGTGTTTAAAGATATTCCAAATGAACAGGAACCAAAGTAGAGCAGAGGTAGCTGTATTATTAGACAAATCAGACTTTAAATATAAAAATGTTACAAGAGATACAGAAAGCCATTATATTTTAATAAAAGGAGCAATCCACCAAGAATAAATAACAATGATAAATATCTGTACACCTTATCAAGGTGCACAAAAATACATGAGGCAAACTCTGGTAATACTTAAGGGAGAAATAGATATCTCTACAATAATAGCTGAAGACTACAATACACCACTCACATCAATAGAGAAAACAATTAAAATAAGGATCATCAAGGAAACAGAGAACTTGAACAATATGATAAATGAGCTAGACCTAATAGACATATTCAGAACTTTGCACCCCAAATGCTGCAGAATTTACATTCTTCTCCCTTGCTCATGGACCTTTCTCCAAGAGAGACCACATGTTGGGCCACAAGACAGGTCTCAAAGAAATTTAAAAGATGGAAATTATACAAAGCACCTTCTCTTTTCATAATGGAATGAAGTCGAAAATCTCTAACAGTTAGGAAATGTGAAAATTCACAAATATATGGAGCTAAACAAACACATCTTAAGAAATCAACGGGTCAAAGAAGAAATTTCAGGAGAAATTAGTAAATATCTCAAAACTGATAAAAATGAAAATGTGAGTCATCAAAGCTTATGGAAATTAGAGAAGGCTGTGATGACATGAAAAATTTATAGCTCTAAACACCTATGTTAAAAAGGAATTAATTGCTAAAATCAAAGACATTACTGAGTATAAATTTTATGAAACCATCACCTACCACAAGATCTTGTCAATGCTTCCCACATTATCTTCTGATCCTGTTTTTCTCACTTCACTTTTATTGTCTTGTCTCTTATATATTGGTCTTTGACACATCTTGATTTAATTTTTGTGTAGGGCATGAGATAAAGATCCTCTTTCGTACATTGGGATATGGATATCCAGTTCTCCAACACCATTTGTTGACGATATTTTTCTGTCCCATTTGAATTGATTTGGCAGCCTTGTCAAATATCAGTTGGCTGATGATGTGCAGGTCTATTTCTGAACTCTGGACTTGATTCCATTAACAAATATGTCTATTCTTCTGCCCAAAAGTACAGGTTTAACCACTGTAGCTTTGTAATATGATTTAAAATCAGAGAGTGTGTGTCCTCTAATTTCATTCTTCATTTTCAAGATGTTTTTGGCTATTTAGGGCCTCTTACATTTTCAAATAAATTTGATAATTGACTTTTCCATTTCTATAAAAAAGGTTGGAGGAATTTTTATTTGGATTGCATTTAATCTGTAAATCAATTGGTAGAACTGATATCTTCATGATATTTAGTCTTCCAATCCGTGAATATGGAGGTGTCCTTATATTTACTTATGTCTTCTTTGATTTCATTTAGCAATGCTGTGTAGTTTTCTGTGTGCAAGTGCTCACATCCTTAATTAAATTTATTCCTAATTATTTGATTCTTTTGTTGCTGTTATAAATGGAATTTTTCTCTGATTTCCTACTCAGATTATTAATACATAGTATATAGAAAACCTACTGAGTTTTTCCTATCGATCTTATATCCTGCAAATTTTTTGAACTCCTTTATTAGTTCTAGCCGCTTTGTTTTAGTTTTTTCAGGACTTTAAATATATAGGATCATGTTTTCTGTAAATAGGGAAAGTTTTACTTATATTTTCCAATTTGTATGCTTTTTATTTCTTTTACTTATCTAACTGTTCTAGCAAGAACTTCTAACACAATGTTGAATAAGAATGGTGGCAGTGGTCATTCTTATTTTTTCTTGGGATCTTAGAGGAAAAGCTTTCAGACTTTCACCACTGAGTATGATGTTAGCTGTGTGTTTTCCATATCTGTCCATTATTATATTGAGGGAATTTTCTTCTATTCCTATCTTTCAAAGAATTTTTATCAATAAAAGATTCTGACTTTTGTAGAATGACTTTACTGCATAGAGGTAACCATGTGATTTTTCTCCTTAGAGTTGTTAATGTGATGTATTACATTATTTGAATTTCTTATGTTGTACCATCCTTGCATAACAGGAAGAAACTCACTTGATCATGGTATATAATTTGTTTATCCTTCTGTTGGATTTGATTTGCAGGTTTCTTTGAGTATTTTTGCATCTATGTTCAATTGAGAGATTGGCATGTAAGTTTATTTTATTGTAGCATCTTCATCTGGCTTTGATACTAGGGTAAAGTTGGGTTCATAGAATAAGTTATGTTATGTTCCCCCCTTTTCAATTTTTGGAAGAGATTGAGTACAATTTGGATTCATTCTATCCAGAATTATTAGTAGAATCCACCTGTGAAGCTATTTAGTACTGGACATTTTGTTCTTGGGAGGTTTTTGATGACTGATTTAATCTCACTACTTGTGATTGGTACAAAGAGATCAAGATTATTTCTTCTTACATCAGTGTAGGTTATTTGTATGTTTCTGGAAATTCATGTTTTGTCTATTTTGTCTACCTACTGGGCATAATGTTTCCATAGTATTCTCTTATGACCCTTTATTTTCTTCTGAGTTTATTGATTATGTCCCCTCCCTCATTACTGATTTTATTTATTTGTATCTTCTCTCCCTTTTTTTGTTAGTCTAGATAAAGGTGCCTCCTAGAACCAAGAAATTATTACCATACATTAATCAGCAATGCATTTGGAAAATGGTCTTGACCTAAAGGGGGAAATATTAAATAAAACAGATTTTTTAAGGCTAAGAGATTTCAAAGCGAGTGAGCAGGACACTCTCGAGGTTAAGCTTATACAGATTTCTGACACATTTCACAAACTGGCAGAGTAAACAAAACCTCAAACAAAAATGCTCTCTAGGGCTCTGGGGCCATCCAGACAACATAGGCAAGTCACATGACCTCATAAAATCAACAATCCCTTGGTGGGAACTATCTGGAAATATATGAAAATCTGTTTCATTAATATAACATAGTTATACTCATTTATAGTTTTCCTAATCATGACTCTTCTACTCCCTTTACTTGAACATATAATCTCAATGTACCTGATAAGTAACTTTCTTAGACAATTACATCTTCAGATTGTTCATATCTTGTTTGAGCCCTGAAACCCAAAAGCACTGCAATCAATTACTACTCTTCAGTCCTTCAGGCTTTGCTCTGGAAAACTAACAGAATGATGCTGAAGGACCAGTGTTGTCCACCAAACAATGTGTACCTTCAATGGCAAGCAAAAAACAATTCCTTTTCTCTACCCCTAAAATCCACATCCTTCCTCAGCATGAAGCAGTCATAGTGGACATTGTTCAAAATCTCTTAAGATTGATGAATGAAGAAAAATAAGAGGGAGAATGTAACCACAGACCAAAGAAGATTTATTGTTATAGTAGCTATTACCTTGTATTATGGAGTGACTTGTAACATTGATATAAAAATAAAATAAATCCAGAAAAATACAGTGAACACTTTGACTAACTAGGAAAATAAAACCAAACTAATCTCATAGCAAGCAGAAGGAAAGAAATAAAGATTAGAACAGAAATACTTGAAATTGAGAACAAAATTTAATGGAGGAAATAAAAAAATAAGAAGGTGGCTTTTTGAGACAATTAATAATATTGACAGACTCTTAGATAGAATAACAAAGAAAAAGGAGAGAAGATGCAAATAAATAAAATCAGGAATGGAAAGGGGAATATTACTTCTGATCTCAAAGAAACAGAAAGGATCATAAAATGGATATTATAAAAAACTGTATGCCAACAAGTTAGACAAACTAGATGAAATGGAAACCTTCCTAGAATTGCATGAACTACTTACATGGACACTAGAAGAAAGTTATCAACAAACTAATCACAAATAAAGAGATTGAATCAGTCATCAGAAACTCCCTACAAAGAAAATCCCAGAATGAGATCATTTCTCAGGTGAATTCTGCCAATAATATCAGAAAGAATTACTACCAATCCTGCTCAAATATTTCAAAAAATTTGAAGAGTGAGGAAATTTACTTAACTCATTTTATGAAGTCAACATAATCATAATACCAAAGCCAGTTAAGGATTCCAAAGAAAAAAAAA
>JAQZBX010006872.1:0-29083 GCA_029593785.1 Cabassous unicinctus | reverse complement strand
AAAAAGCTCACAAATAATAAACAATCTAAGGAGGAAAGAGGAAATGAAGAAAAAAATCCATTTACAATGGCAATAAAATTACTCAAATATCTAGG
Organism: Cabassous unicinctus; assembly: GCA_029593785.1. Taxonomy (NCBI): domain Eukaryota; kingdom Metazoa; phylum Chordata; class Mammalia; order Cingulata; family Chlamyphoridae; genus Cabassous; species Cabassous unicinctus. The sequence continues at coordinate 28,988 of JAQZBX010006872.1, read as the reverse complement.
AATTAAAAGAACCAGGGAGATAAAAGACCTGTACTCAAAAAGCTACAAAAAAATCCTAAAAAAATCAAAGAAGATGTAAACAAATGGAAAGACATTCCGTGTTCATTAATTGGATGATTAAATATCTTTAAGATATCAATTCTACCCAAATTGATTTTACAGATTCAACACAATTCCAATGATATCCAATAGTTTAATTTAAATAAGTAAAGAAGTCAATTACTAAATTTATTTGGAAGGTAAAGGGCTCTTAATAGTCAAAAACACCCTAAAAAGAAGAGTGAAGACAGAGGATTCACACTTCCTGACCTTAAAGAATATTACATAGTTACAGTTGTCAAAACAGCATAGTTTTGGCATAAATATATATACAGTGATCTATGGAATTGAATTTAGAGTTCAGAAATAGACCCTCACCTATATGGTCATCTGATTCATAACAAGGCTATAAAATCCACTCAAATGGGACAGAACTGTATTTTCAACAAATAGTGTCAGGAGAACTGGATATCCAAAATCAAAAGAATGAAAGAGGACAAGAGGAACCCTATCTCACTTCTTATACAAGAATCAACTCAAAATAAACCAAAGACCTAAACATAAAAACAAGGACCATAAAACTCCTAGAATATGATGTAGGCAAACATCTTCAATATTTGGAGACAGGAGGTAGGTTCTTGGGCTTCACACCCAAAGCATGAACAACAAAAGATAAAATAGATAAATGGAACCTCCTCAAAAGTTAACACTTTTGCTCTTCAAAAGACATTCTCAAGAGGGTGAAAAGTCAGCCTATTCAACGTGAGAAAATATTTAGAAACCACATAACCAATAAGGGTCTAGTATCCATGATATATAAAGACCTCTTACAAATCAATGATAAAAAACCAAATGACCCAATTAGAAAATGGGCAAATGAGTTGAAGATATTATTCCAAAGAGGAAATATAAATGGGGAAAAATGCATTACAAGAGGTTCAGTATCACTAGCTTTTGGAAATGAAAATCAAAGATAAAATGAGATATCATTTCATATCTATTAGAATGACCACTATTAAAAGAAAAACCAGAACACTACAAGTGTTGAAGAGAATGTGGAGCAATGGGAACCCTTATTCTCTGTTGGTGTGAATAAGTGTGCAACCTCTGTGGAAGACTGATTTTTGGATCCTAAAAAAGTTAAATATGGAGATACAATATGAATTAACTATCCCACTACTAAGTATATAATGAAGAGAACTGAGAGCAAGGACATGAACTGACATCTGCACACTGATCTTCACAGCAGCATTATGTACAAATGCCAAAATATGGAAACAACCCTGGTGTCCATCAAACAATGAATGGATAAACAAATTGTGGTATACAGTGGAATATTTTTCAGCTGTAAGAAAAAGTGAAGTTGTGAGGCATATGGCAACATTGACAAACATTGTGTACAGTATGTTGAATGAAGCAAGCCAGATGCAAGGACAAATATTGAATAATTTCATTAATATGAACCAAACATAATGAGAAAACTCATGGACTTAATAGCTACAAGATAGCTCACCAAAAGATAGAATGAGGATAGAGAAAGTTAATATGAGGCTTAATTTTTCCAAAATTTGTATAAAGTTTGATTGTTAATATTTAGAAAAGGATAGAGGTGATGATAGCCCAATGTATTGACTGTAATTAGCAGCATTAATATATGGTTAAGACAGTGGTTGAAAAAGAAAGTTTAAGATTGTGTATATTACTATAAGGAAAGCACAAGGATGAAAATTGTGATAGTTTAGTATAGAGAACCATATTGTGAACAATGAATATGCTTAGTTATGCAAATATAAGAATGGTTTTCTCTAAAATAACAAAGGCCCAGAAATGTTATAAGATGTTAATAATAGAGTGATTTTTTTTTAAAATGCAACTAAAGGAATCTATGGACTGTAGAGAATAGTACTATACTAATACTCTTCCATAAATGAAAAATAGAGAATTATGCTGAGTGAAAGAACCAGACACAAGTTACTAATATTATTTGACTCCATCTATAGAAAATTTAAATAAAAATAAATTTTAGACATAGAAATAGATTAGCAGATATGTATGACAAGGGAAGGATAGAGTGATTGGGTGGTGACTATTCCAGGGTAAGTTTTTTCTTTTGGGAGTAATAGAAATGTTCTGGTGTGGGTTGCAATGAAGAGTGCTCAACTGTGATTGCACTGAAAACCATTGATTGTACACTATGGAGGGTTTGTATGGTTTGTGAATACATTCCAATAAAATTTTCTTAAAAAACAGATAAGAGATACTATAGAAATAATGAAAAATATTAAAAAAGACCTGTGATAAAGGTATCCATTTGATTATTTATAAAGACTAGTATTTTGTAGTGTATTGTTTAGTTTGTAATTCAAATTCTAACTTCTTACAAGAGGCAAAATGAAAATGTATAAAAAGTAATGATAATTCTTTGTTTTGGGACATAAAATGTACAAAAATATAAATGGTAACAAGTAAGATAATTGGTGGGGACAGAGGGGTAGACGAAAAGTTTATATCGCTGCTATTAGTGTTAATTTGGTATCAAACAAATATAGTTGTTAAATTTAGGATTTCATCCCCATGGTAACCACAAGGAAAATAGATAGAAAATATTTACAGGTAGAAATGAGAAGGCAATCAAGGTGCTAGAATAGAAAAAATCAAATAAATATAAAATCAAATGGGCTAAAAACATATAAGACCTAAAAAGGATAAATGGCCAAATGGCAAGAGTATAAATAGCCAAATGGCAGAAAAAATTCCTGTATCATCAGTTGTGTTTTAAATGCAAATGCTTAAAGTAACCAGTCAATAGGTAGTAGAGATTGGCATTATGGATAAAAAGCATTTCTAAAAGGGAATTGTGGGAACATGTCATCCATTAGCAGATAAGGCTGAACCCTCTCCCAAAAACAATGGAGTAAAAGTCTACAGCTGCCAGAGGGACCTGCTTTAGGGGTCAGCAGACCAGAACAGTGCTTCACAACCCCCAGGAGGTTGAAGGACAGAGAGATGAAGAAGCTGACACTACAAATGATGAGTTACTAAACCTCCTGGCCATGGGAAGGACTCCCTTTTCTCACCCTTGAGATATTTAGTTGCAGTAAAACCCGTGGAGCATTGAAGTTGACTGAGAGGAAACCATACATCTTCCTCCGTGCCATCTGTTACAAGGGAAAAGGAAGGAGGCATCACAGGGCTTTTTTATCAGTGAATTCATTCAGTGGAACCTACTTTGAATCTCAGATCTGTCCAGACAAAAACACCAAGAGAGATACACCTCTCTGGAAACGTGTGCCAAGTGCCATTGTCTGGCTGGTCTCAAATTTACATGGACAGAAACTGCTTTTAGAACTCTATACCCAACACCTGGGAAAAAGTCTGCACCCCATTAGCAATTCCTGGACACAGTTTTTGATAACTTAAGATGGGCAATTTTAAAGATTTAGGATAAGTAGAACCAATTATCTAAGAGCTGTGAAAAAATAACAATAGGTAAGAGAGAGAAATTGGCAATCAGAGTAAATTTACAAACATATGAGATGCCTAGACATCAGAAAAAATCATTAGCCATACTAGGAGACAGGAAGGGATGGTCTAGGCAAAGGAACAAACCATATATCCTGAAGAGATTCAGGATTTGAGACAATTAATCTATGATTATCACACAATTGTGATAAATCATTTTAAAGAGATGAAAAAATGTAACCAAAGACATAAAGGATATTAAGAAGACAATAGGTGAGCATAAAGAAATATTTGAAAGTCTGCAAAGCAAAGTAAATTACCTTATGGGAGTGAAAGACATGATTGATGGGATTAAAAATACATTACAGGCACATGAGAGCAGATTTGAACTGCTTGAAGACAGAATTAGGGATTTTGAAAACAGAATATCAGAACTGGAAAAGACAGGGAATAGAAAGAGAAGAGAAATGGAAAAAATGGAATAGGGGCTCAAGTAACTGATGACAATATAAAACACAAAAATATACGTATTATTGGCATCCCAGAAGGAGAAGAAAATGGAAAAGGGGAAGAAAGAGCATTTGTCTAAATAATGACTGAAAACTTCCCTACCCTTATGATAGACAAGAATATCAATGTCCAGGAATGACATCACACCTCAAACAGAATAAACACAAAAAGACCTACCTCAAGACACCTACTATTCAGAATGACAAATATCAGTGATAAAGAGAAGATGTTGAAAACAGCAAGAGAGAAGCAACGAGAAACTTACCAAGGTTCACTTACAAGAGAAACTCGATAAGATTAAATGCTGACCTCTCATTAGAAACCATGGAGGATAAAAGAAAGAGGTATAATGTAATGAAGTTATTGGAACACAAAAATGCCAGCCAAGAATTCTGAAACTGGCAAAGCTGTCCTTCAAATATGAGGGTGTGTTCGAAGACTTCACAGACAAAAAAAAGCTGATGGAATATGTTACCAAAATATCAGAAATACAAAAAATACTAAAGGGAGTGCTGCAGCCTGAAAGGAAAAGAAAACAAGGGCAAGAAACTTGAAGAAGAGTTTAGAAACAAAGAATACCAGAATGGGTAAAAAAATAGACTATATTAATGCACAATAAATGAAAGCCAAAGTTTAAAATGAATGAAATAAGTAATGCCTTTGCAATTATAAAATTGAATGTTAATTGCTAAAACTCCCCAATCAAAAGACACAGACTGAAAGAATGGATTAAAAAATATGATCCATCTATATGGTGTCTACAAGTGACTTACCTCAGACATAAGGAAATAAATAGGCTAAAAGTGAAAGGGTGGAAAAAGGTATTACATCCAAATAGTAACAAATAAGAGCTGGGATAGCAATACTAATATTGGACAAAATAGATTTTAAATGCAAAACTTATAAGGGATGAAGAAGGTCATTATTTGCTAATGAAAGGTGCAACTCAACAGGAAGAAATAAGAATTCTAAAAATTCATGTACCTAACCTCAGTGCACCAAGATACATGAGGTACACACTGGAAAAGCTGAAGGGAGAAATAGATGTCTCTACAATAATAGTTGAAGACTTCAGTACAACACTCTCAGTGTTGGATAGAAAATCTGGAAAGAGGATAAATAAACAGATATCTTGAATAATATGACAAATGAACTAGACCTAACAAACATCTATAGAGCATTGCACCCAAAAACAGTAGGATATATATTTTTTTCAAGTGCTCATGCATCCTTCTCCAAGATAGGCAATATGTTGGGTCACAAGACAAATCTCAATAAAGTTGAAAAGATTGAAATTATACTAAACACTTTCTCTGATCATTAACAAATGAAACTGAATCAATAATGGGCAGAAAAAGGGAAAAGCAATAAATATATGGACATTAAACAACACACTCTTAAACAATCACTGGGTCAAATAATAAATTACAAGAGAATTCACCAAATATCTTGAGGTGAATGCAAATGATAACACAACATATCAAAACATATAGGACACTGCAAAGGCGGTGCTGAGAGGGAAATTTATAGCCCTCAATGATTATATTAAAGAAGAAGAAAGAGATAAAATTGAATTTCTAACTGAAAAACTGGAAGAACTAGAAGAACAGCAAACTATTCCAAAACCAAGCTGAAGGAAAATAAATCAGGGCAAAAATCAATGAAATTGAGAACAAAGTACAATAGAAAGAATCAACAAAACCAAAGTTGGTTCTTTGAGAAGATAAAAAAAATTGACAAACCCTTAGGTAGACTGACAATGAAAAAATGAGAAAAGGCACAAAAAAATAAAATCAGAATTGTGAGGGAGGACATTACCATTGAGCCTGCAGAAAGAAGGGAGATCATAAGAGGATACTATTAACAACTGTATGCCAAAAAACTAGAAAATGTAGATGAAATGAGCAAATTCCTGGAAACACATGAAACATATACACTGGCTTTATTTAAAAAAATAAAATAAAATATATATATATATATACACACACACACACACACACACACACACACATATATGTTTCAAAAAAGATATATAGATTACACAAAATAATATAAGGGATTCCCACATATATCACTCTCCACAACTCCCACCCTTCCCCACATTAATTTCTTTCATTAGTGTGGTACATTCATTGCAATTGATGAACACATGTGAAGCATTGTCACTAAACATGGAATGTAGTTTACATTGCAGTTTACACTCTCTCGCACTTAATTTTGTAGGTTATGGCAGGACATATAATAGCCAGTATCTGTCACTGCAAAATCATTCAGGACAATTCCAACTCCCAAAAATGCCCACATTTTACACCTCTTTTTCCCTCTCCCAACCTTCAGCACCTCTAGTGACCACTGTCTCCTCATCAATGATATACTTTCTTCCATTGCTAGAATCACAATAAGTCTATAGTGGAATATCAGTATGTCCACTCTAGTCCATATTTTATCCACCAATCCTGAGACTTCTCACATGGTGATGCTCACTCCACCTCTAATTGAGAGGGGCTTCGATCCCATATGGCTGATAAATGGGACTCTCTTGTTTGCAGTTGTAGACACTCTTGGTTCCTTGATATGGTGGTTGTCCCTCCTCACCTCCTTGTTTGTTGTCCTGGGTGAGTCCAATGAACTGGAGAGTAGGTGTTGCAAGTCTGCTGAGGCACACCTGAAAAATGGAAAACCCAAAAATTGAAGTGTCTAGGACATACACCTACCAACTCCAACACCAACTATAGGTTCAAGGAGAAGGGACAGAAGAGGCACATGGAGAGATATCACTTCTGAGTCAAACTCTATCACACTCAGGTGTACAAACTCTGAAGTATGGCCCACTGGTAAGGCACCAACCTCCAGAGCTATCTGTCATGACCATAGGACCTGGGTGTCTCCAGAGCACTCAAGAGTCCCACAATTTTGGGTAGCATCTATTTTGCCAGTCTATGAGATCCTGCTGAGATGTGCATAAGTGTTACCTCTGTGATGACCTCCAGAATCACCTTGAAGTCTCTTAGCCATATAAAGTCATTTTTCTTTACCATTCCCCCTTTTATTCAAGGTCCTTTTCTAGTTGCATTGCTTGTTGATGTTTGGTAGTAATTTTTTGGTGCCAGGGAGGCTTATCTCCAGGAGTCATGTCCCATGCTGGGGGAAAGGTTTTGCATTTATATGGCTGAGTTTGGCTTAGAGAGAAGCCACATTTGTGCAACATGAAGGTTCTCAGGAGCTAAATCCTAGGCACCACACAGCACTGGGCTAAGCTGAAATTTCAAGAGCAATGGCTTATAAGCATATTTGTCAATATAAAGGCCCCATTAATGGACCATCCTTCTTTGCTAGTCATTGCCCTGCACTTGGGGGATTGTTGCTGCTCTACTAGAGACTGTAGCAGACCTCCCCAGGATGGGAATTCAATATTATTTCAGATCTTGTGTGAATTGCCACCCACTGTGACAATGCCCCATGAACACTTGAACACATTTATGTACATTATATGTATGCCCAGGTGAACTTCATCCCATGTATCTCCATTACTGAAACCCCACACCAATGATCCTCCCCTGACACAGTTGTAACCCTACTCTGGTCTAAAATTTCTTTAAAAATGAAGCCTTCAATATCACTGAATACAATTGATAGGAAAAGGAGAAAATGATAGGCTTAAATATGAGAAATAAAATACATAATAAATTGGAAAAATGAAAACTAAACTAAAATAAAAAATTGGGATATTAAAAAAATAATGAGAATAATTTAAAATTTTTTTGACATTTTGCCTTTCATTACTGTAATATCTGTTGTCCTGTATATACAGTGACATTTTCTTCCATTTATTCCCTAGTGTCTTACTTTTTTTCATTTTGCCTTCAAAGAAGTTTTAGGTCAGAGTAAAGTCACATACAGAACACAGGAGACTCCCAAATACCCAACATCCTTCCCCCATTTCCCCTTCCCACATCAATAAACTTTATATGTGGATGGTACATTTGGTATAACTGATGCACAAATATTAAAACATAGCTACTGACCATGGTCAATGGTTTACACTATCGTCTACAATCTAGGCCATACTCTTTTTAAAACTTTGATGAAATTCAACATGGCCTGTATCCATCATTGCAAGGTCATGCAGAACCGTTATATTGCCCCCTAAATACACCATCTTCCATGTACTCTATTCCTTCCTCCCTCTCCCCTCGGAGCCAACAGCAAACACCAGGCTTCATTCCTTGAAGGACAAGGTTCATATTTACTTGCAAGAACACTGACGGCTTGACACACTAGATTGTCCTCCCATTTTTGGGGCTGCCCATGTTCTTGAGAGACACCATCCCTCTGTTTGAGAACATGTCTGGCTTTCCCAGGATGGGAGTCCAACTCCTTCCCACTCATTATGTTGGTCTCCACTCACTGATACAATGCACTATGACAAAATGATCACTCACACATTCTCTAGAGGACTGCCCCAGGTGCACCCTGTCCTGAATCCCCACACCCCCCCCACCGTTCAACACCCTAAACATTTAACCCTTCCTTGTCATATTGTCAAAAGAACTGTCCAAACATTGTAGTTTCAACAACATACCCACTGTATTTTTCAGGATTCTCTAAGGAAACAGAATCAACAGGAGATATCTGTCAATAACATGAGATTTTATGAGTCTCTCACGTGACAGTGGGGATACACAAGTCCAAGTTCTGCAGGCAGGCTGCAAACCAGGGGCTCTGATTAACTACACATAAGGTCCTTGATGAGTTCCTGGGAGATATTGGCTGTCCAAATATGAGCTGGTAATTCTCTCTGAATGTTGAAATCATTTCCCCTTTTAAGGTATTCAACTGATTGGATAAAAGCATCACACATTGCTGATGGCAATCTCACCAACTGATGAAGATGTAAATGGCCATCCACATAGTAAACTCACTGGTGACCAAAGTCCATACATGTTCTTGTATTACAATTAGTCCAGTGCTTGCTGGAACAAACACCTGGACACAATTACCTGGCCACATTGTCATATTAGCCCAACCATCACAGTCCACCCCTTGTCAAATTGGCAATCATACACACTACCTGAAACCATACTTAGTCTCTAAGTAAAGACAATAACAGCAAACATACATATATATTTCCACCTAACAATGTTCAACTCACCTGTGTACTACTGGAAATGCATTAATTCCCTACAGAATAGGGTGCAAGTCTTTGGATAATATTTTTTCTTAAACTTGGCATCATTAAATATTATGAACTGAAAAGAATACAAATTTTAATATGATAGAGGAAAAGGTTGGGCAAGAAATAAAAGGAATTCATTTTGTGTACATATGCAAATATACTCATAATGAAACAAGGAAGAAAGGTTCATGACTATTTCAGTCCTCATTTCTGTAACTGGTCATGTGGTTGAAATTCATATTTATCACTACCTTCTTCCACTACCCATACCATATTCCTGTTACCCTCAGCAAAGCACTTCAGCTGGCCGTGGTTTGTTGCCTGGTGGAGTGACCCAAACTTTTATTCCTGAAGAATCTGGGCCATTTTTAGTCCTGCTTAGATTGGTTTGTTGAATTTAATGACAGGGCATGGCAGAATGAGGAGATGGTCTAGAGGAACTCCTGTGTTCCAGGCAAATTCTTCTTTACCCCCATTATGTAGTTGTAGTCCTATTTCCCCTTGATAGTTAGAATCAATCACCCCAGTACAGTAATTCCCTTCTTTGCCTGTTGATTCATAGATAAGATGAGCCCAAAGTACAGGGTGTCAGTCGTAAATTCCAGTTCAGTGGAATAATTGTTGTGTTCCCTGGTGGCAGCACTCCTCCTTTTGGGACTAAAATCTGTAGACCAGCTGAGCTTAAGGTTTTAAGGCCAGGAAACAAAAATTTTCCTAGTGGGTCACTAGGGGAAATAGTGAGTGTTGTCACTCCCATTTCCACTCCTTAATTCCTGGACCTATGAATCCCGGTTATGGGAGAAACAGCACCATAGAGTGGATGCTGATTTAAAGCAAACACAGACTCCTGGAGAACATTGATCCATCCCTGCAAGTTATTGTCCCCTAGTTGGCACCATAACTGAGTCTTCAAAAGGCCATTCCTCTCTTCTATTAATCCCATTGCTTCAGGGTGATGAGGAACATGGTAAGACCAGTGAATTCCATGGGCATGTAGTCATTTCTGCACATCATTTGCTGTGAAATGGGTCCCTTCATCAGAGGCAATTCTGTGGGTAATGGTGGTAGATAAGACATTCGATAAGTTCATGGATGGCAGTTTTGGAAGAAGCATTGCATGCAGGAAATGCAGAGCCACATCAAGAGTATGTGTCTATTCCAGTTAAAACAAATCACTGCCTTTTCCATGGTGGAAGTGGCCTAATGTAATCAACTTGCCATCATGTAGCAGGCTGGTCACCTCAAGGAATGATGCCATATTGGGGGCTAGTGTGAGTCTCTATTGCTGGCAGACTGGGCATTCACCAGTGGCTGTAGTGAAGTCAGCCTTGGTGAGGGGAAGTCCATGTTGCTGAGCCCAAGCATAACCTCCATGCATACCTCCATGGCTACTTTGTTCATGAGCCCATTGGGCAATGACAGAAGTGACTGGGGAAAGAGGCTGAGCATTAGCCACAGATTGGGTCATCTTATCCACTTGATTATTAAAATCTTCCTCTGCTGAAGTCACCCTTTGGTGAGCATTCATGTGGGACACAAATATGTTCATTTTTTTGCCCACTCAGAAAGGTCCATCCACATACCTCTTCCCCAAACCTCTTTGTCACCAATTTTACAATCATGTTCCTTCCAAGTCCCTGACCATCCAGCCAAACCATTGGCAAACACACCTCTGGCCATTTCTTTCTCCAAGCGAAATAAACAACCCATTGTACTGCTCAAAGTTCTGTCCCCTGGGAGGATTTGCCTTCACTGCTATATTTCAAGGATGTCACAGAAAAGGGCTGTAATGCTGCAGCTGTCCACTTTTGGCTGGTATCTGCATATCATGCAGAACCATCTGTAAATCAGGCCCGAATTTTCTCATCCTCAGTCAACTGATTGTAAGGGGCTCCCCAAGAAGCCAAAGCTGTGGGCTGGGAAAGAGAAGGTAACATGGCAGGGCTGGTGACCATGGGCATTCGGGCTGCTTTCTTATGTAACTTACTTGTGGCTTCAGTATCTGTTTGATCCGCATCTTTTATACACCACTTCCACTTTTTTATAGAGTGCTGCTCTCTATGCCCAACTTTATGGTTTAGTGGATCAGACAATACCCATGTCATGACAGGCAACTGAGGTCTTCTGGTAACTTGATGGCCCATGGTTAAGCATTCAGTCTGTACTAAGGCTCAGTAGCAAGCCAAAAGCTGTTTCTCAAAAGGGAGTAGTTACATACAGAGGAAGGCAGGGCTTTGCTCGAAAATCCTAAGGGTCTGCATTGTGATTCTTTAATAGGGGCCTGTCAAAGACTGCAGACAGCATCTCTATTTACCACTGAAACTTCCAGCAGCATTGGATCAGCTGGACCATATAGTCCAAGTCGTACTTCAGCTTGCACAGCAGCCTGGAACTGTCACAGATCCTCCTCTTGTTCTGGTCCTCAATCAAGTCTAGCAGCTTTTCTGGTCACTTGGTATATGGGCTGGAGTAGCACACACAAATGAGGATGTGTTGCCTCCAAAATCTGAAGAGGCTTTTTGTCTCTTTTTTGGTTATAAGAGGGGCAGCATCTTATACTTTATGTTAGAAGGGTGCATGTGAACACTGGAGATTGGTTGGTGTGATGGTGAAGCTAATGTGTCAACTTGGCCAGGTAATTGTGTCCAGGTGTTTGGTCCAGCAAGCCCTGGGCTAATTGTAATACAAGAACAGTTATGGACTTTGGTTAGCAGTGAGTTTACAGCATGGGTGAATGATTGCATCTGCATCAATCAGGGAGATTGTCATCAGCAATGGGAGATGATTTTATCCAATCAGTTGAATACCTTAAAAGAGGAAATGATTTCAAAATTGAGAGAGAATTTCCCAGCTCATCTTCAGACAGACAACATCTCCCAGAAACTCATCCAGGACCTTCATTGGACTTTCATCAGAGCCTCTGGTTTGCAGCCTGCCTCCAGAACCTGGATTTGTGCATCCCCACAGTCATGTGAGAAATCATAAAATCTCATGTTATTGACAGATATCTCCTGTTTGTTCTGTTTCCCTGGAGAACCTTGACTAATACAGATTGGTAACAGGAGGGGTTCTTGAGGAACAGAGTCTTATACATGGGAGTCTGAGGTGGTTCTGGAAGTTTTGTAATTGGCTTTCTACTCTAATTAAACTCAAGAGTACTAATGATTCCCTTTCCAATAAGGAAGAAATCACTAACAGTCCATGGCATGAACTGGCAATAGAGATACCCAAAATAGCATTACCGGATTTCCCTAATTCCACACTGAAAGGAAGCAAAAACACCTTAACATAATCTTGTGGTGGTAAAAGGTGTAATGATGTTGTCTGGCTCCTCCTAGATACTATGGATACAGTTACAAAAGAAAGAGATGAGCTAAAGTCTTCAAATTTGAAACTTAAATGCCCCATGAATGATGTGAAAGTTGCTATGTGTGCTCTGAAAGAAAATCTTCTCTCCTGTATCCACAGACTTGAGATATCTGAGAATCAATTTCAAACTCTCATTGTATGAGTAGGAGAATTACAAAGGAAACTAAAATCTTAACCATGCAGGGTTTCTGCAAATAAAATGAAGACATTGATTGGAAAGGAGTGGAATGCCATTGTATGACTATACCACAGTTTTTTTATCCATTTTTCTGCTGATGGGAATTTGGGTTGATTCTAACTTTTGGCAATAGTGAATAATGCTGCAATGAACATTGGTGTGCATATATATATATTTGTGTCCTTGCTTTCAATTCTTCTGAGTCTATACCTAGCAGTGGAATTCCTGGATCATATGGCATATTTATAGTTAGTTTTTTGAGGAACTGCCAAACTGCCTTCCACAATGACTGGATCATTCTGCATTCTGACCAGCAGTGGATGAGTGTTCCCATTCCTCCACATCCTCTCCAATACTTGTAGCCCTCTCTTTTATTAATGCCACCAGTATAATGGGTGTAACTTAGTATCTCATTGCACTTTTGAAATGCATTTCTCTAATAGCTAGTGATGTTGAGCATCTTTTCATGTGATTTTCAATCATTTGTATTTCTTCTTTGGTGAAGTGTCTGTTCAAATTATTTGCCCATTTTTTAATGTTTTGTTTGTCTTTATATTTTTGAGCTTTAGGATTTCGTTTTATATGTTGGATATTAGGCTCCTATCAGATATGTGTTTACCAAATATTTTCTCCCTTTGGATTGGCTGTCTTTTCACTTTCTTGACAAAATCCTTTCAGGTGCAAAAGGTTTAAATTTTGAGGAGGTCCATTTGTTGATTTTTCTTTCACTGCTTGTGCTTTGGATTTGAAGTTCATGAAAACATTTCCTATTACAAAGTCCTGTAGAATAGGGATGCAAAAATCGTCAACAGAATACTTGCAAACAGAATCCAAAACCACATTGAAAGAACTATAAATGCACCTTATCTTCCAAGACCTTTATAGTCTTGGCTTTTATATTTAGATCTTTGATACATCTTGAGTTGATTTTTATACAAGGTGTGAGACGGTGTTCCTCTCTCATTTGTTTGGATATAGATTTCCAGTTCTCCAAGCATCATTTGTTTAAGAGATCATTCTCTCCCAGTTGAGTGGTCATGGTGGCTTTGTAAAATTTCAGAATACTGTATATGTAAGGATATATTTCAGAACTCTCAATTCAGTTTCATTGTTCAGTGTGTCTATCCTTGTGCCAATATGATGCAGTTTTGACCTATGTAGCTTTGTATCATATTTTAAAGTCTGGTAGTGTGATTCCTCCAATTTCATTCTTCTTTTTCAATAGGTTTTTGTCTATTCAATGTCCTTTACCTTCCAGATAAATTGCTAGATGCATTCAACAAGACACCAAATGAATTATACACCATGTCAAAATATGTTTAATCTGTGGAATGCAAGGATGGGTCAACATAAGAAAATCAATCAATGTAATACACCACATAAACAGATCAAAAGAAAAAACTACATGATCATCTCTATAGATGCAGAAAAAGCATTAAAGAAACTACAGCACCTTTCCTGATAAAATCACTGCAAAAGATAGGAATAAACATGATAAATGGTACATATGAAAAAGCCACAGCTAACATATACAATGGGGAAATACTAAAAGCTCTCTCTGTAGATTGGGAACAAGACAAGGATGCCAGTATCAGTGTTCCTATTTAACATTGTGTTAGAAGTACTTGCTCAACCACTTAGGCAAGAAAAATATATAAAAGCATCCAAATTGGAAAGGAAGAAGTCAAAATTTCACCATTTGCAGATGACAAGATCCTATACATAGAAAGCCCTAAGAAATCTGCAACAAAGCTTCTAGAGCATATAAATGAGTTCTGTAAAGGCACAGGTTATTACATTAATGCATAAAAATCAATAGTATACCTGTACACTGATAATGAGCAATGTGAAGAGGAAACCAAGAAAAAAATTCCATTTACAATAGCAATTAAGTGAATCAAATACTTAAGAAAAAATTTAACTAAAGTTGGAAATGACTTATACACAGAAAACTACACAACACTGTTAAAGGAAATAAATGGAAGAATAGTCCCTGTTCATCGATGAAATACTAAACATCATTAAGATGTCTATCCTACCCAAACTGATCTACAGATTTTATGCAATCCCAATAAATATCAACACAGCATTTTTTACCAAATAGGAAAAATTAACTGTGAAATTTATTTGGAAGAAGAGGCCCTGAATAGCCATACATTGGCTTTAGAAAAAATAGAAGACCTCAACAAATCCATTACAAGAGAAGATATTGAAATAGTCATTAAAAAAAAAAAAACCTCCAAAAGATGAGAAGCTTTGGACCTGATGGCTTCACAGGTGAATTCTACCAATCGTTCAAATATGAATCAATATTTTTCTTTTTCAAGCTCTTCCAAAAAATTAAACAGGAAAGAATGGTACCAATCTCATTCTTTGAAACCAACATCACCATAATACCAAAACTAGATAAAGATACTAAAATAAACGAAATCTTCAGGCAACTCTCTCTAATGAATATGGATGCAAAAATCCTCAACAGAATACTTGCAAACAGAATCCAAAACCACATTGAAAGAACTATAAATGCACATTCAAGTGGGTTTTATTCCACGTATGCAAAGGTAGTTCAACACAAGAAAATTAATTAGCATAATAAATCACATTAATAAATTGAAGAAGAAATCACATGATTCCCTCAATTGTTGCAGAAAAGACATTTGACAAAATACAACATCCTTTCTTGATAAAACACTCCAAAAGATAGGAATAGAAGGAAGCTTTCAGATTAGGGTAATATATATATATATGAAAAACCTCCAGCTTGCATTGTACTCAATGGTGAAAGACTTAAAGATTTCCTGCTGAGTTCAGGAAGAATACAGGGATGCCCACTCTCACCATTATTATTCAATATTTTGCTAGAAGTTCTAGCTAGAGCAATTCAGCCAGACAAATAAATAAAAGGCACTGAAATAGGAAAAGAATAATTAAACTTTCACTATTCACTGGTGGCATGATTGTATATTTAGAATATCCTGAAAAATCCACAACAAAGCTACCTGAATTAATAAAAGAGTTCAGCAATGTGGCAGGATACAAGGTTAATATGCAAAAGTCAATAGCGTTTATACACACTCCTGATATGCAACCTGAGGAGGAAATCAGAAAAAAAATTCCATTTATAATAGTGACAAAAACAATCCAATATTTAGGAATAAACTTAACCAAGGACATAAAGGACCTGTATTCAGAAAACTACAAAGCATTTCTAAAAGAAATTGAAGAAGACTTAAATAAATGGAAGGACATTCCATCTTCATTGATTGGAAGACTAAATATTGTTAAGATGTCAATTCTACCAAAACTAATTTACAGATTCAGTGTAATCCCAATAAAACTCCCAACAGCCTTTTTTTGCAGAAATTGAAAAGCCAATAATCACATTTATTTGGAAGCATAAGGGAACCCAAGCAGCAAAAATGTCTTAATAAAGAAGTACAAAATTGGAGGACTCTCACTTCCTGACTTTAAAGCATATTACCTACCTTCAGTGGTAAAAACAGTATGGTACTGACATAAGGACAGACAGTATGACCAATGGAACCAAATTGAGAAGTTGGAAATTGACCCTCTCATCTACAGTCAAGGGATTTTTGACAAGGCTAAGCCCACCCAGCTAAGCCATAACAACCTATTCAACAAATGGTGCTGGGAGAACAGGATAGTTTTATCCAAAATAAAGAGGACCTCTATATCACACCCTATACAAAAAATAATTCAAAATAGATCAAGGACTTAAATATAAAGCAACAACAATAAAACTCCCAGAAGAAAATATAGGAAAATATCTTCAAGATCTTGTAGCAAGTGGTAGTTTCTTACACCTTATGCCCAAAACATGAGCAACAAAGGAAAAAAAAAAAACAAACAAACAAAAAAAACAGATAAATGGGACCTCTTCAAAATTCAACACTTTTGTACCCCAAAGAAATTTGTCAAAAGCTTTAAAAGGCAACTTACTCAATGGGAGAAAATATTTGGTAATCACATATCTGAAAAGGGTGTAATATCCATGATCTATAAGAGATCATGCAACTCAACAATAAAATGACAAAGAATCTGATTAGAAAATGGGCTAAAGATTTGAATAAACACCTGTCTAAAGAAGAAATACAAATGGTGAAGAAACACATGAATAAATAGTCAGCATCATTAGCAATTAGAGAAATGAAAATCAAAACTACAGTGAGATATCTTTTCACACCTATTAGACTGGTTGTTATTATAAAGCTGGAGAACTGTAAATGTTGGAGAGGAAATGGAGACATAAGAATACTTATTCACTCTTGTTTGGAATGTAGAGTGGTACAATCACAGTGAAGGACTCTTTGTTCATTCCTAATGAAGTTGAATATAGACTTGCTATGGGACCCTGCAATATCATTGCTAGGTATATACCCAAGAGAATTGAGAACAGTGACATGAATAGGTATCTGCACACTGATGTTTATAGGAGCATTACTCATGATAGTCAAAAGTTTGAAACAATCCAGGTGTTTGTCAACTGATTAATGAATAAACAAATTGACGAATATACACATGATGGAATATGATACAGCATATGACAACATGGATGATTCTGGAGGACATTATGTTGAGTGAAGCAAGCAAGACACAAAAGGAAAAATAGTGTATGATTGCCCTATTATTAATTAAATACATTATGTGAAATATAAATATATTATGTGAAATATGAATATGGGTAGAATTGTATATATAAGGCCATTTTTCCTTGAAGTTGAACAGATTTAAGTTAATACTAAACAATATTAATATAAGACAAAGAAAAAAACATTATGCTAAGTGAAGGAGACCAGATTCAGAGTAATACATATTGTAGGATTTCATTTATATAAAATTAAAATACAAATCAATTCTTAAAGTTGAAAATTTGTTGTTATGTAGGTCTGAGGAAGTGGTATAGAGTCTTTTTTTTGGAATTATAAAATTGTTATAAAATTTTTAAGATGATGAATGTACAACATTTTGATTATACTAAAAGACATTGATTATATACCTTGGATAGAATATCCAGAAACAACAGCTATGTACAGTTGGGGAACCATACAGAGATTGAGAAGTGAGGAATTTTCTTGTTGATTTCTTTGTTTATTATTACTAATATTGAATGATTGAAGTCATGATTGCACAACTATGTGATTATAGCAAATATCATTGATTGTACACCTTGAAGGAATTTTATGCCTTATTAATGTGTATCAGTAAATTTTATTTTTAAAAAGCATTTCACAACTATATGCTGTCCTCCAGAGACTCAACTTAAATTAAAAAATAAAAGCAAGATGAGCATGAAAGGATTGAAAATTTTATACAATGCAAGTAGTAATCAAAGGACTGCTAGGGTGCCTAAACTAATATTTCATGAAATATACTTTAAGTGAAAAACAATTATGAGGGACAAAGATTGTCATTATATCTGATAAAGGGGACAATTCAACAGGAAGATGTAACATGTATAAATGTATATGTACCTAAAAACAGAACCCCAAAATACGTGAAGTATATACTGACCAATTTAGAGAGAAATTGACAGTTCTACATTAATAATAGGAGATTTTAGCACAACTCTCACCATAGTGAATTGAACATCTAGTAAGAAGATCAAGAAGGAAGTACTGAACTTGAATGATACTCTAAACCAACTAGACATAGACCTATGTAAATCATTTCATGCAACAAATCAAAATACACATTCTTTTCAAGTGCATGTAGATCATGTTCCAGGATAGGCCATATATGTTGGGTCACAAAACAAGTCTCAATAAATTTGAATATATTGATATCATACATTTTATTCTTTCTGATTGAAATGAATGAAGTGAAAAGTCAATAACAGAGGGAGAAATGGAAAATTAACCAATATGTGGAGATTAAGCAGCATAACCATTTTACATTTTATTTTGAAAGCAGATTTAGGTTGCATAAGTGTTACAGTGAAAATATAGGCATCCCCATATATCCCAACCCCTCCCCCTCCCACAATTTTTCCATTCACATATTTCATTAGTGTGGTACATACATTAGTTAAAATTCATGAACACATATTGAAGCATTGCTACTAACCATAGTACATTAGAGTTTACATTTTTCATCGCAGAATTTTATAGGTTTTGACAGAAGTTATATAGCTGTATCAATCATTACTATGCCATGCAGAACAATTTCAATGTCCCAAAAATACCCCATATTACATCAATTCTTCCCTCTCCCTGTCCTTAGAAACTCGGATTGTCACTGCCTTTATATCAGTGTTACAAATTCTTCCATTGCTAGAATTATGTCTACTTTAGTCCATAGTTTCATTCCCCCTTATGTTTGTTCATTCTTCAATCTTGAGGGCTTTGGGATGGTGATACCCACTCTGTTTCTGACTGAGAGGGGTTATGATCACATGGGGCAAATGGATAGAACTATCTTTTTTGCAGTTGTAGATACTCTCTAATATTTGGATGGGCATTTTCCATTATCATCCTTTTGTTAGTTGTCCTGGGCAATCACAATGAACTGGAGAGTAGGTGTTGCAACTCTGATGAGATTCAGGGCTCCACTGGGATATAAGCAGACCAAAGATTTAAGGCTCTGGGACATATACATAACAAATATAATGTTAAATATAGGTTCAAATAAGAGAGGCAGAAAATCCGTGTGTAGGGAAATTATAAATGAGTCTAACTCTGTTATATTGGGGAGCATATATTCCAAAGTAAGGCCCACTGAGAGAGGGCCAAATTCCACAGATTGTCTGCCTTGCCTATAGTGTCCAAATATTTATAAATATTTGGACACTATAGGAAACCCCCTGTTTGAAGCATTGTTTACTGTGGAAGTCAATTAAATCCTCCTGAGATGTGCATTTAGTCTTTTTCCAAATCAATTGCAAGTTTCTTCTTGGTAATACTCCCTCAGTACCAGGGAGGCTCTTCCCCTGGAAGTCATGTCCCACACCCAAGAAATCATTGGGTAAAAGAGAAAATCAGAACGTAAATTAAGAAATATCTTGAGGGTAAGTGAAAATAAAAACAACAACAAGATACCAAAACTTATGGGACACAGTGAAGGAAGTTCTGAGAGGTAAAATTATAGTTCTAATGCTTGAATTAAAAACCAGAAAGAATTCAAATCAGAGACCTAACCTCAAAATTAGAAGAACCAGACAAAGAAGAGCCATCTATGTTCAAATCAAGCAGATGCATGGAAATAATAAAGATAAGAGCAGAGAAAAGTGATTTAGAATCTGATATTGGAACGATAAATGATTTTACT
This sequence comes from Cabassous unicinctus, assembly GCA_029593785.1. Taxonomy (NCBI): domain Eukaryota; kingdom Metazoa; phylum Chordata; class Mammalia; order Cingulata; family Chlamyphoridae; genus Cabassous; species Cabassous unicinctus. The sequence continues at coordinate 8,970 of JAQZBX010006872.1, read as the reverse complement.
AACCATCTAGAAATAGCTGAGCTTCCATTATATCCAGGGGATTACAAAGAAGAAACAGAGGTTCACTGAAGCACACTAACATACTAATTATCCTTTTCAGTGATGACAAAGACTGCTGCTCCTACCAGAAGGAAAAAGTAACAAAGAGAACAAGCTGATAATAACAAAGTCTGATGATCTTCAACAGATGGTCACAGTCTTACACTAACATACTGCTTGTTAATTAATAACTGGAATTCAGGGACACCATGGCTGAAAAGCCCACAGTCCGTATAGTCTACATAGCTTGCATCAACTTTGTAGCACCTGGAGCTCATATACTAACCATCATTAATATTCCCTTTATCCCTTCTCACTCCTCCACACATTCCCTTTGTTTCAAGTAGCCATTTAAGTCCTTCCCCCTTGAGCAGAAACATCTTTTGGTGTTGCTCTTGCTTTATTGCAACTTTACCTCAATAAATTTCCTCTGTATCCTTCTTTTAAGTGTGTTTATTTTAACTTAAATGCAACTGTATTTTTCAGAAATACTATCCAAAAGTGGATGCCAGGATAATGCCTCCAATGCCTTGGTGATGAGTATGATACCTGCAAGAATCCTTTGGATTCCTCTCTGGGTTCATAGCCTGGATCACTGATTCAACTCTTATCAGATCTTTGAGCTTCTGCCACATTGCAGTTGAGGTCAAAATCTGTTGAGCTAAATTCTGGTCAGGCCCTCTACCATGGCCTGTTTTTGGCTGTCAGGTCACAGCCTCTGGTTTTTGGACCTCAGGTAAGAGACTTTTCTTTTGTTTCTGTTTCTTTACTGTCTCTCTACAGTTATTGTAGGAAACAGTAAGTTTTATATTTCTGTACTTCTGTGTTTCTGTAGGTTGTGTCTGTCAGTTTAATGTATGTTTTTGCTCCTTTGAAGGGAAATATTAAATTAACAAATAAAAATTATTAAGAGACACTTAGTCCAATTGTTTAAAGATAAATTAATTTTCCTAGAGTCTCAGAAATTGAAGAAGCTGATCTTCTAGTGTTCTTTTTAATTTTTTTTAATTTTTATTTTACTTTATTTTTAAAGATACTTAGATTACATTAATGTCACATAATATAGGGGATTCCCATATGCCCCACTCCCCACACCTCCCTCACTTTCCCACATTAACAATATCCTTCATTAGTGAGGTACATTCATTGCAATTAGTGGATACATTTTAAAGCATTGATACTAAGCATGGATTAAAGTTTACATTACAGTTTACACTCTCTCCCACCCAATTCTGTAGGTTATGGCAAGATCTCTAACAGACTGAATCTGTTGTTGCAATGCCATTCTGTGCAATACCCAAGCCCTGAAAATGCCCCTATACTATACCACTTTTTCCCTCTCCCTGCCCTCGGAACCTCCAGTGACCACTGCCTCTGCATCAATGATATAATTTCTTCAATTGCTAGAATCACAAGTCTATAGTAGAAAATATAAAGTCTACTTTAGTCCATAATTTCTTCTCCAATCCTGAGGATTCTGGGATAGTGATGACCACTCCACCTCTAATTGAGAGGGGAATTTGATCCCATGGGGCTGGTAGATGGGACTCTCTTGCTTGCATTTGTAGACTCAGTTCCTTGGTATGGTAGTTGTCCATCATCACCTCCTTGTTATTTGTCCTGGGTTAGACCAATGAACTAGAGAGTAGGTTTTGCAACTCTATTGAGATTCAGGGCCTAGCTGGCACATGAACAGCCAAAGATTTAAGTCTGTTGGATGTACACATACCAACTCTAATACTAGTTATAAGTTCAAATAGAAGGACAGAAGAGCCATGTGTAGGAAAACCACAGCTGAGCCCAACTCTGTCACACTGGTGAGCATAATTTTCAAAGAAGGACCCACTTACAAGGCACCAAATGCTGAGTTGTCTGCACTGAATATAGTGTCTGGATGTCTCCAGAGCCCTCAAGGAGACCTGCTATTTTGGATAGTATCTACTGTTGCAGTCTATGAGATCCTGCTGAAATGTGCATAAGCATACTAACCTCTGGAATGACCTCCCCACTCACTTTGAAGATTCTTAGCCATATAAACTCATTTGTCTTTACCTTTTCCACCTTTTGATCAAGGCCTTTTTCCAGTTCCATTACTAGTTTGTGTTTGGTTGTAATCCCTTGGTGCCAGGGAGGGTCATCATTAGGAGTCATGCTTCATGATAGGTGGAAGGTAAATGCATTTATATGCTGAGTTCAGCTTAGAGAGAGGCCATATTTGAGCAACAAGGAGGATTCCAGGAGGAAACTCTTAGGTTCCCTATAATATTAGGCTAAGTTTCAAGAGTAAAGTTTCATATGCACAATCATCAATATTTTTCTTTTATCTCTGGGTTCTATACTAGTTTAACTCCACTTCTATAATAATAAGATTTAACAAATACTAATGATGATTCAGTAGACCTTGAAAAGAATTCAATCTTTTCATTCATATTTATAAGCCTGGACACAAAAACCTTTGCAAATAAATTTATAGAATGCTGGTAAAAGTCATGCAAATTTTTAGATAAAAATCTATTTAATAAACAAAAGCAAGGATGCTTTTCAATAAACTGCAGTCTGAGAATCTTACAGTAAAAATACAGTATAATCTAAAATAAATATTTAAATGCTTATTTTTTATGGCCTAATAAATAAAAGTTATTCATTTAAGGATAAAACTTCTCTAAAAGTTCTGTATAAAATAATTTTTTGTGTATGTATATCTATCTATCTATCTATCTATCTAACTAATTTCAAAATATTTCACAAAATTTTAAATACAAAATAACTTCATAAGTTTCAAAAATTTATATAGAATTAAATTATATACATTACATTATTTTCTTACAAACAGTGTAATACCTATACATGTCATTATTCTTTGTTAATATATTGTATATTATGTTTTAAAGTATATTAAGATGTGTTAAGGTACATTAATAAGGTCTTTTAAATATTTCAGCAAATCTATTAGGACAAAATGTGTTTTCATAGATTCATATGTATGGTTTCCCTATATTATTTAGAAAAAAAAAACAAGGAAAAATAGTAAAAAAAACAACAAACTTAACAACATTAATGTTCTCTGTTCTGTTCTGGACATGTTAATTGTAATTAAACCTGGATAGCCACATTAATAGAACTGGTGCTGCTAAAGTTTAGTAACATTTGCACTGAATAACTTTAATAAAGTTATTAAAAAGAAAAAAGGAAAATGCTGGCTGCTTTTGTAAGCATGCAATTAAGCCATGGCTGAGCTCAAATAATAATCAGCTCCCATAGCTTTCCTCCAAAAAGGTGTTTCAAAAATTTGTCCTTACAGATATTTCATAAATGCTTTTTCCACTGAAATACTGATAAAATAGTAAAATGAAAAAGCAATACTTCTGACAATTTTGCTTTACTTAAGTATATTCTCCCTAAATTTATACAGATTTAATGATCAAATAGGCAATGTTACACTGCTAAGTGCTTAAAAGGAAAAAGAGTAAAATTATATTTGCTTTTAAATAAATTATGTCATTATTCTGAGAAGTTTAATTTCATAAGCAATTGTATGTTTTAAAATGTTTAGAGATACAAAATCTCTTTAGTAACCTATATCTGTAAAGTATATAGGATGCTTATTTTTTTTAATTAAGGAAAACTGCTTGAGTATGATTCTGTAAAGGAAAATCCTTCAAATATCCTTAAAGTCCAAATTGAGAAAAATCTGTGCTTCAATGGGCAAATGCATAAATCTTCTAAGGAAAAACTTCAGTTTGCCCAACCCTATGTTATGTTCCTTGGTCATATTACTTCCTCTCAAGACCTCTCACTAGACCACTCTTCTCTCAAGGCATCCTTAACTTCCCAGAACCCAGGACCAAATGGCAACCCTTGTCTTTCTTAGGTCCTGGAATAATGCCTTTTGTGGGTCTCTTGCTTCTCTTCCAATGCCCAGCCCCTTTACAATCTCCTCAAAAACTCCTACCTGTAACTTTCTCACTCTTGAACCCTGCTCTTTCAGCAGTCCAGGCTCTGCAGCAAGTGCAATTAAAACCCTCTTCTCTAGGGCTTCCTAATTACACCCTCCCCTTCCAGCTGTTTGTAAATGAAATAAGAGTGTATGCAGTGGGACACTAGCCCAAAGAAGTACTGATCATTATCACCTTGACTGCTACTACAGCCAGAACTTGGATGCAGTAACTCAGGGTCTTCCCTCCTGCCTATGCACTGTCATTATCACTGGACTTTAGTTCAGGCAGTCACTGAAATAATCCTAGGCTTGGCTTTCACAATGTTTGTGCCTCATACTGTGGAGACTGTTAAACAGCAACCCATCATATCCAGCATTTCTCTACAAGCTAACTTTCAGACCTAGAAGCCTCCTTGTTAAGCAACACTAACATTTCAATCAAGTGCATTAAGCTTCTCAACCTTGTCACATTCCTCACCAACTTGCCTACCGTTGATGACCCTGAGTCCAAAAACTGTATCACTCTTCTTGACTCAGTTCTGAGCCAAGACCAGACCTCATTGAAACCTGATGGTAAAACCTCTGGGAAAAAACCTGACAATATCTTGTTTACAGATATATGCTGTCATATTGAGAAGGGACATCGAGTTGCAGGATATGGAATAAGAGCCTCTTCTGAAATTTAGAACATGGCCCCCTCCCTGTGGCTTCCTCAGCTCAACAGGCAGAACTCACAGTGGTTACGTTTACCTGCTGCTTGGTAAAAGTAAAGCAATTACCATTTACACAGACAGTCACTATGACTTTGGAGCAACCCAGGACTTTGGCATGCTCTAGAAATACCGATATTTACTTACATCCTCTGGCCAGCCCCTCAAAAATCAGATTTGGGCAAGTGAATTTCTTCAAAATCTTTTGCTCCCCAAGGCAGTAGCAATAGCAAAAACTGAAGGACATAGCAGAACTGACTCAGAAGAAACCCAAGGAAAGGTGCTAGTGCACACAGGCCTTCATAAAGGTACAACTATTAAACACCAAGTGAAATAGTGAAACTTACCAAGCCAAGCTGCTTCTCCTTCTGAACTGTTGCAATGGACCCCAAGAGATGTCCTTAACTATATTGTACAAGCTCAGGAGACTACGTATGCCCCAGATCTTAAAAATCTGGAAGGCCAAGGGGAGCATAAAATCCCCAGAGTGGAATTTCAGTCAGCCCTTATGGTCTACTCATCCTTCCAGATATCATCATTCATACAATGATAACTCACCTTCACACTCACACCCACTGGACTCCTAGTAAGCTTGAAAATCTTCAAAAAAGTATTGCTGGGGAAATTTTAAATCTGAAAATCAAGAAGCAGCTACAAGCTACAGCCTCTGCCCTCAATGCAACCTGGCTCAACCCTTTTAGCCTGCCCCTGGAAAGTTCCCACCACCTCAAGTTCCTATTGAGATCTTGCAAATCAGCTTGATCCAACTCCCTCCGTGTCTGGAATATAAGTATTGCCTTGTTATAGTCTGTATGTTGTCTCAGTGGGTGCATATTTTGCCTGTAATACAAGCAACTGCCCCATTCAAAGCCAAAATTTTGTTTAAAAAGTTCATCACCCGGTAGGGAGTTCCTTGAGAAAACCATAGTGACTTTGAACTCACTTTACAGGACAACTCCTTTCTAAACATCTATCAACTTCACTCATCCTGCAACACCTCCACTGTTTTTATTACCCACAATCTGCAGGGGTTGTTGAAAGCATCTATGGCCTAATCAAAATACAGCTAAGGAAACTTACCAAGCGATTTTCCCTCCTGTGGGTTAAAGTTCTCCCCTATTCCTCATGAGCTTACAGAGACATCCTTTTGGTCTTCACCAACTTTCCCTTTATGAAATAGTTACAAGGAGCCCCAGACCCATATTTCATTGGTCACAAATTGCTGAACTTACCTCCTTACTGGTTGCTTTCTGCCAAAATCTTTCACAAACTTTCTGAAATATACAAAATTGTTTCTGAGTCTTTTTATACAGATCTCTCCAATTCTCCACCACTTGTGCAACCAGGAGGTTGGGTATATTGGAAATAGTATCTTCAGAAGCATGGACTTGACTTGAGCCCCAGTGGAAAAGACCCTTTCAAGTCAACTTACCACCCCCACTGCCACAAAGCTTTAAGGAATCAGCTCCTGGATTCACCTGTCACATCAAAAGCCAGCCCCATGCCCCAAGTGGACCACTGAATGCATCAGAGACCTGACACTGCGGCCCCACCGGGTCCAGAGGCAGCCAGCATCTGACACAAACAACTATCTCAAGACTCTCAACTTGGGCTGAGTATACTTTTAAAATTCCTTTTGTTTATTTTCTTGACTAGTGCATAGTTCTCCCTGGAGAGCAAGAACACCCTAATTGCACCGCTAGTAACCTTTGTAAACTCTATTTTCTCTTTGCTGCAGTTAGCTCCACTGCCTTTGTCTAGATTGTAGTAAATATTATCTTCTCTGTCCCAGTTGTCTGACAAAAAGGACTCCTATACTATTCTTTTGCTTCCCTGTCTCCCCCACCCCACCTACAACTAGAAAAGCCACCTTATCCTCAACATGTACCTACTAATCACCTCCAGGCTTAACCTCTCAGACTACTGAGTTTGTCATAACAACCTTCAAGCAGCCCAATCTTTCATTCATTGAATACCCCTCCCTAATCTTTCCAGCACCAATCTTTCCCAATAAGAGTCCCTAATATGATTCAGCAATAGAATTGGCCTCCCAGGATATACCAGGTATCACCTTCCTTCAGGAGTGTCATTCCACCTCCATCCCAAACAAACCCTTTCCCCTGTTTTTTCATTTACTGTATGAGAGTTTTTATCTGCCTCACTAATTCAGAAGGTCAAACTGTTGCCAATGCCAAAGTCAAAAAGACTCTCTCATACCAGAAGGTACTCCTTTAACACTCTCAAACTGTCTAAACATTGCTCAACCCTCCTCATCAATGGCAACCTGACTTTCCTAAGCATTTCAGATTCTTTCATGGACCAAAAAATGTCTATTTCCCCTCAGGTTGTGCCTTCTTATACAATATCATTCCATGGCCTGTAGCATTTCCTTGTTTTCTCACTGACCAGACCCAAGTAGACAATGCACACTTAGCTTTGTAATATACCCCAACATCAACCCTTTTAACTTTACCTCTCTTATGAGAAATAAATGGGTTATCAGTTTATTTCTTACCAAATTAGAACTCAAACTAAGACTTTTAGCCCCCTAGATAGGTTTTGAATACCAAGAATACGTTATCCATACGCTTAGTGCCACCTTTGAAGATTTAGCTCAAGAAACTGGGTAAGCACTGCAAGAACTAATACTTTTCTCAAATCCCTTACAGCCATAACCATGGATAGCCAATTAGCTTTAGATTACCTACTGGCAGAAAAAGGAGAATCTGTGTTTTTGCCAACACATCATGTCATACTTGGAGCAAGAATACCAGACAAGTTGAGACAAATATCCAGGAAATCTTCAAACAATCCAAATGGCTTCATAGTATAAACTAGCAACTAAGAAATATATGGAAATCAATTAAGGTGTTTCTACCTAACACCTCTTGGTTGTATTCTCTTATATCACCACCAATCATGCTAATCATCATTCTTCTCCTTGAGAATGTATTCATCTCCATTTCAACAACTTCTTTGAAAAGTGCCTCAAAGCCACCAAACTCTTTCTCCTATCCCCTGTAGCTTTAGAGTATCAGCCTATAGAGTCGCAAACTAGTCATACTTGGTCTTCAGGGAGTTAAACAACTCCCTCAACCAAAAAGAGGGAATGTAAAATTGGAATGATAAATGATTTTAATAATCATTTTGATTTGCTTGAGTATCTATTTTATCCAGGGGATTACAATGAAGAATTGGAGTTTAACTGAAGTAGGCTAACGTACCAACGATCCTTTTCAGTGCTGACAGAAACCCCTGTTCCTACCTGAGAAAACTAACAAAAAGAATAAGCTGACAATAGCAATGTCCTCTGATCTTCACTAAATAGCCACATTCTTACACCAAAATCCTGATGCTAATTGATGAACTGGGTCTCAAAGACAACTTGCCTGGACAGTCCACAGCCCCCATAGCTGATGTAGTTCACATCATCCTAGCACATGGAGCTCATGTACTAACCATAATTCATATCCTGTTTCTTCCTCCGCATTCCCCCCACACCATCCATTTTTTCAAGCACCCATATAAGTTGCTCCCCCAGCTCAACCCTTTGAACAGAAAACTCTTTTGGTGCTGCTCCTAAATTAATGCAATCTGAGCTCAATAAATTTGCTGTGCACCCCCTTTTTAAGTCTGCTTCTTTTATTTTAAACACAGCAGAACAAACAAAAACAATAAATTGAATCAACCAAACGAAAAATTGGTTCTTTGAGTATTTCTAAAATGTTCATAAATCTTAGGTATACTGACAAAGAAATAAAGATATAAGATACAAATAACTAAAATCAGAAATGAAAAGGGGAACTTTACTATTGATACTGCTGAAATAAAAAACACTATGTACAACTGTACACCAGTAAATGTTATAATCTAGATGCAATAGACAAATGCTTAGAAATACACAAACTGCCTACATTGACTCAAGAAGAAATAAAAGATCTCACCAAAGTAATTCCTAGTAAAGAGATTGATTCAGTAATCAACAACCTCACAACAAAGAAAATTTCAAAATCAGATGGCTTTCTCAGAGGAATTATACCAAACATGACAGAAAGAAGTAACTGCAATTCAGCTCAAACTTTTCCAAAAATTGAAAAAGAAGAAACCATCCCTGCTTTATTTTGTGAGGCTCTAATGACCCTCATACCAAAGCCATATAAAGATGCTACAAAAAAAGAAAACAACAAACCAATATCTCTTATGGGTATAGATGCAAAAATTCTCAACAAAATACTAACAAACCAGACCCAACAGCATATTCAAAGTACTCTACTGTCCCGGCCC
>JAQZBX010006871.1:37700-52049 GCA_029593785.1 Cabassous unicinctus | reverse complement strand
AGAAAGCCTTGAGAAATCTACAACAAAGTTTCTAGAGCTTAAAAATGAGTTCAGTGAAGTTGCAGGCTATAAAATCAATGCTCAAAAATCAGTAGCATTTCTGTACACAAATAATGAGCAATCTGAGGAGGAAATCAAGAAAAAAATACCATTTACAATAGTAACTAAAAAAAATCAAATACCTAGGAATAAACTTTACTAAAGATGTAAATGACTTATTCACAGAAAACTACACATCACTGTTAAAGGAAATCAAAGAAGACTTAAATAAATGGAAGAATATTCCCTGTTCATGGATAGGAAGACTAAACATCATAAAGATGTCTATCCTTCCCAAACTGTTGTGCAGATTTAATGCAATTCCAATAAAAATCACCACAACATTTTTTACTGAATTGGAAAAACTAACTATGAAATTTATTTGGAAGGGCAAGAGGTCCCGAATAGCCAAAGACATATTGAAAAAGGAAAATGAGATCAGAGTAATCACACTACCTGACTTTAAAGCATACTACAAAGCTACAGTGGTCAAAACTGCATGGTATTGGCACAAGGATAGAAATACTGACCAATGGAACTGAATTGAGACCTCTGATATAGATCCTCGCATATATAGTCATTTGATATTTGACAAGGCCACCAAGCCTACTCAACTGGAAGAGAATGGCTTCTTCAACAAATGGTGCTTGGAGAGCTGCATATCCATATCCAAAAGTATGAGAATGAAACACCGTCTCACACCTTATACAAAAATCAACTCAAGATGGATCAAAGATCTAAATATAAGAGCCAAGACCATAAAGTCCTTGGCCAATAATGTTGGGAAGCATCTACAGGGCTTTGTAATAGGAAATGGCTTCATGAACTTCATACCCAAAGGACAAGCAGCTAAAGAAAAAATAGATAAATGGGACCTCCTCAAAATTAAAAACTTTTACACCTCAAAGGATTTTGTCAAGAAAATGAAAAGACAGCCTACCCAAAGGAAGAAAATATTTGGTAACCGTATCTGACAGGAGCCTAATATCCAGCATATATAAAGAAATCTTATATCTTGAAATTAAAAAGACAAACAACCCATTTTAAAAAATGGGCAAGTGATTTGAACAGACACTTCCCCAAAGAAGAAATACAAATGGCTAAAAAGCCACATGAAATGATGTTCAACATCGCTAGCCTTAGGGAAACGCAAATCAAAACTACAATGAGATACCATGTTACACCCATTAGACTGGTGGCCATTAAAATAAGAGTGGACTACAAGTGTTGGAGAGGATGTGGAGGAATGGGAAAACTCATCCACTGCTGATGGGAATATAGAATGATCCATTCATTGTGGAGGACAGTTTTGTGGTTCCTCAAAAAGTTAAATATAGATCTGCCATATGACCCAGGATTCCAGTGATGGGAATATATAAAGAAGAACTGAAAGCAAGGACATGAACAGATATATGCACACCAATGTTCATAGCAGCATTATTCACTATTGCCAAAAGTTGGAATCAACCCAAATGCCCATCAACAGATGAATGGATAAACAATATGTGGTATATACATACAATAGAATATTACTCAGCTGTAAGAAGGAATATAGCATTAACACATGGGATAACATGGATAAATCTTGAGGACCTTATGTTGAGTGAAGGAAGCCAGGCATTGAAGAAGAAATTCTACATGACCTCTCTGATATGAATTAAGAAAATCGAGTCAACTCAGAGAGCAAGAGTCTGGAAGATAGGTTTACAGGAAATAAGAAGGGAGAAGAGGGTTGTGGGCCAACACCCATATGGGAGAAATCTATGATAAGGTGGTAGTGAGTAGTTGTGCAGTGAAGAGATATGATAGGGGTGTAGGGATACTGTTAGGTTGGGCAGTGCAAGCTTGACAGGGGGGTAGAGTGGGGTGTATGGGTTGGATTGTCCAAGGAACTGGGAGGAGGATTGGGGGAGGGAATAGATGAACACTGGGGATAAATAGGTACAGGTGAAACTACAATGTTGAGAAAACTCTATAGGCAATATGACAAGGAAGCATTACTGGTTTAGGGTGTTGAATGGGGGGGAGGGCATTTGGGAGAGGATGCACCTAGGACAGTCTTCTAGAGAATGTGCGAGTGAGCATTTTGTCATAGTGTGCTGTATCAATGGGGGAGACTCACATAATGAATGGGAAGGAGTTGGACTCCATGCTGGGGAGCCTGATATGTTCTCAAACAGAGATGTGTGTGTCTGTTGAAAGCATGGGCAGTTGCAAATATCAGAGGACAGACTAATGTGTCCAACCCTCAGCATTGCTACAAGTATCTAAGAATCTTGTCCTTCAAATACTGAGGCCTGGTGACTTCCATGTGCCCTGAGGGGAGGGGGAGGGAGGAGTAGAAGAGATTGAAGAGGGGGTATTTGGTAGCAATGGAAGTGTTCTGCATTATCATGCAATGATAGATACAGGCCATGTTAAATTTCATAAAAAATTATAAAAGTGTGTGGTTAAAAATGTAAACTATAGTATAAACTACTGACCATGGTTGGTAGCTATGTTTCAATATTTATATATCAGTTGTAAGAAATGTACCATCCACATGTAAAAAGATTATTGATAGGGAAGGGGGAAAAGGAGGAGGATGCGGAGTATATGGGAGTCCCCTATATTCTGTATATAACCTTACTGTGACCCAAAACTTCTTTGAAGACAATAAAAAAAATTTAAGACTGTGGAAGAAATGGAAGAAAATGCCACTGTACATACAGGACAACTGACATTACAGTGATGAAAGGAAAAACATTAAAAAAAATAATTTTTATTTTGTTTTATTTTATTTTTTAATGTGTTTCATTTTTTAATACCCCAATCTTTTTTACTTTATTTTAGCTTTAGTTTCTCTAAATTATTATGTTTTTTATTTCTTATTCTTAAACTTATATCATTATTTCACTTTCCAATTTATCAAATTTGGCAATATTCTTGGCTTCATTTTTGAAGAGGTTTTGGATCACAGAAGGGTTACAACTATGGCAGGGGAGGATCAATGGGGTGGGGTGTCAGTGATGGGGGATACATGGGAGGAAGTTCACCTGGGCACACATATAAGGTACGTAAATATGTTCAAATGTTCATGGAGCATTGCCACAGTGGGTGGAGATTCACATAACAACTGAAAGATTACTGAATTCCCATCCTGGGAAGCTCTGCCATGTTCTCTAATGGAACAGCAATAATCCCCCAACTGCAGGGGCAATGACTAATGAAGAAGGACGGTCCATTGATGGGCCCTTGATGTTGCCGACTATGCTTGTGACCCTTTTGTTCTTGAATTTGCAACTTAACCTAGTGTTGGAGAGTACTGAAGAGTTGCCTCCTGAGAGCCTCCTTGTTGCTCAAATGAGCCTTTCTCTAAGCCAAACTCAGCATGTAAATGCACTACCTTCCCCCCAGTGTGGGACATGACTCCCATGGATGACCCTCCCTGGCACCGATGGATTACTACCAAACACTGGCTGGTGATACAACTGGAAAAAGACCTTGAATAAAAGGGGGAAAAGGTAAAGACAAATGAGTTTATATGGCTAAGAGTCTTCAAAGTGAGTCGGGAGTTCATCAGAGAGGTAACACTTATACATGTCTCAGCAGGATCTCATAGATGGCCAAGGTAGATACTACCCCAAATAGTGGGGATCCTGAGGGCTCTGGAGATACCCAGGACCTATGGTCATGGCAGATAGCTCCAGAGTTTGGTGCCTTGCTAGTGGCCGTTCTTTGGAGTTTGTGCTCCCGAGTGTGACAGAGTTGGACTCAGATATGACTTCTCTACACATGCCTCCTCTGTCCCTTTTATTTGAACCTATAATTGGTGCTGGAGTTGGTAGGTATATGTCAAAGACACTTTAATCTTTGGGCTGCTCATGTGCCAGTTGGGCCCTGAAATTCAATGCAAAGTATAATTTAATGTAAACTATAATTCATGATAAGTGACAATGCTTTAAAATGCTTTCATCAAATGTAACAAATGTACCACACTAATGAAAGATGTTGTTAATGTGGGAAAATGTGGGAGGTGTAGGAAGCAGGGCATATGCGAATCCCCTATATTTTTATGTAACATTTATGTAATCTAAATACCTTTTCTTAAATATATATATATTTTTAAAAATACACTTTAAAGTAATCTTCCCCAAAAATAAAAATAAAAATAAAAATAAATAACTTATGGGACACAGCAAAGGCAGTACTAAAAGGGAAATTTATATCCTTCAATGCTTACATTAAAAAAGAAGAAAGAGCTAATATTGAAGATCTAACTGTAAGTATGGAAGAACTAGAAAAAGAACAACAAATTAATCCAAGCCAAAGAAAAGAAATAGTAAAGATAAAAGCAGAAATAAATGAAATGAAGAACAACAACAACAAAAAATTGAATCAACAAAACCAAAATTTGGTTACCTGATAAGATCAACAAAACCGAGAAATCCTTAGCTAGACTGACAAAGAAAAAAGAGAGAAGAAGCAAATAACTGAAACCAGAAATGAGAGGGGGATATTACCACTGACCTTGCAGAAATAAGAGAGATCATAAGAGGATGCTATGAACAACTGTATACCAAAAAACTAGACAATGTAGAGGAGATGGGCATTTTTCTAGAAACATACAAACCACCTACACTGACCCTAGAAGAAAGAGAAGACCTCAACACACCAATCACAAGTGAAGAGATTGAAACAGTCAGGAAAAACTTCCCAAAGATATAAATCCTGGCCCCAGAATGGGGAATTCTACCAATCATTCAAAGACGATATAATGCCAATCTTGCTCAAGCTCTACCAAGAAATTGAATGACAAACAGCATTGCCAAACTCATTCTATAAAGCCAACATCACCCTAATACCAAAACCAGATAAAGATACTACACACAAAAAAATTACACACCAATATCTTTAATGAATATACATGGAAAAATCCTCACCAAAATACTTGCAAACAGAATCTCAAAGCATATTAAAAGAATTATACACCAGGATCAAGTGGATTTTATTGCAGGTATCTGAGGGTAGTTCAACACAAGAAAATCAATTTGCTTAATAAATCCTAGTGATGATTTGAAGAAGAAAAATCACATGATCCTCTCAATTGATGCAGAAAAGGCATTTGAAAAATACAGCACCCTTTTTGATAAAAACATTCCAAAAGATAGGAATATTAGGAAGCTTTCTTAATATGATAAAGTGCATATATGAAAAACCTACAGCTAACATTGCACTCAATGGTGAAAGACTGAAAGCTTTCCTGCTGTGATCAGGAACAAGACAAGGATGCCCACTGTCACCATTGTTATTCAATATTGTACTAGAGGTTCTAGCTAGAGCAATTAGGCTAGATAAAGAAATAAAAGGTTCCCAGTATGAAAGGAAGAAGTAAAACTTGCACTATTCACTGATGATATGATCTTATATCAAGAATATCCCAAAAAATCCACAGCAAAGCTACTAGAACTAATAGATGAGTTCAGGAAAGTGACAGGATACAATATTAATAAGTAAAATTCAATAGCGTTTCTATACAGTACTGATGAGCTAAATGAGGAGGAAATCAGAAAAACATTCCATTGATAATATCAACTCAAACAATCAAATACTTAGGAGTAAACTTAACCAAGTATATAAAAGATCTGTATTCAGAAAACTACAAAACATTGCTAAAATAAACTGAAGACTTAAATAAATGGAAGGATGTTCCATATTCATGGTTTGGAAGACTAAATATCATTACTATGTCAATTCTACGCAAACTGATTTACAGATTCCACCCAGTCTCAATAAAAATCCCAACAACATTTTTTGCATAAGGAGAAAAATGAATTATCAAATTTATTTGGAAGGGTAAGGAACCCAAAGGGCCAAAAAGATCATAATAAAGAACTAAGTTGGAGGACTCTCACTTCCAGACTTTAAAGCATATTATTTACCTACAGTGATTAAAACAAAACAAAACAAAAGAGAACATGGTACTGGTATAAACACACAGACACCTTGACCAATGGAACTGAATTGAGAACTCAGAAATAAACCCTCACATCTACAGTCAAATGATTTCTGTCAAAGCTGCGGAACACTCCCAGCTGGGCCAGAACAGTCTATTCAACAAAAGAAAGAAAGAAGACCTGAATCTCGCATCTTATACAAAAATTAACTCATATGCGAATATTCTTGCTGTCCTGATTTTGTGATAATCGGGGTTGGCTAAACATTTCGCTATATTAGAAACCATGCTGTTTCCCCAGACCCAGTTTTTCTTCCTAGGTCTGGTTTTCAGAATGCTGGTGATAAACCAAGACTGATTTATTATATGACCATCCTGTATGGGAAAAGACTACAACTCTAGGTATCTTTGGTCAACCTTAAGAGATAAAGCAGGGGAATGGATGTGGCTCAAATGGTTGGACCTCCTTCTTCCATATGGAGGGACCCGGGCTCAATCCCCGGGACCTCCTGGCAAAAGTAAAAAAAAATAAAAATATAGAAGGTGTGTGTGCCACTAGGCCCTACGCATGGGTGCGTCTCCAGGCCCCGTGAGCAGGTGAGCCCCCAGGCCCCTTATGTGGATATACCATCAGGTCCCGTGAGTGGTTGTGCCTCCAGGACCCATGTGCAGGTGTGCTGTCAGGACCCGCGAGCCACACAACAAGGTGATGACGTAATAGGAGAGGGACACAAAGGAGAGCCAAGATGAGATGTGTCGAAAAACCAGGAACTAAGGTGGTGCAGGTGGTAGGATGCCTCTCTCTCACATCAGAGGTTCCAGGGCTCGAATCCCAGTGAAGACAGGAAGAGAAGTTTGAGAAGAAAGGGCAGGAAATGGAAACAGAGATTTGCCCAGTGAATGGACACAAAAACAGGAAAAGTTGGTGGGGGGTTAAATATGGATAAAGGTAAATAAATAAATAAATTAATCCTTAAAAAGTATATAGGGGAGTAAGATACAGACTACAGTTAACAGTAATACTTTGACAATGCTCTTTCATAATTTGTTAACAAATGTTTCACAACAATGCAAAGTATATGTGGTGGGGTGATGTGTGGGAGCCCTGTATGATGTTATGCAGGTTTGTTTTGTAAGTTCACAATGTTTACTGAACACTTAAAGTTTATGTATGTTCATGTATGAATGATATACTTCAATAAATTGTTTTTAAAAAATTAACTCTTAATGGATCAAGGACCTAAATATAAACTCAACAACCATGAAACTCCTAGAAGAAAATGTAGGAAAAAAGCTTCAAGATCTTGTGGTAGGTGGTAGTTTCTTAAACCTTACACCCAAAGCACGAATAACAAAAAAAAATATAGATAAATGGGACCTTCTCAAAATTCAACACTTTTGTACCTCAAGGGACTTTGTCAAAAGGGTGAAAAGGCAGCCAACTCAATGGGAGAAAATATTTGGCAATCACATACCTAATAAGGGTTTAATATCTATGATATATAAAGAGATCATACAACTCAATAATAAAAAGATGAACAACCCAATTTAAAAATGGGCAAAAGACTTGAAAAGACAATTGTCCAAAGAAGAAATACAAATAGTGAAGAAACATATGAAAAACTGTTCAACATCATTAGTGATTAGGGAAATGGAAATCAAAACTATGAAATCATTTCACACCTATTAGACTGGCCACTACTAAAAAGTCAGAAAACTAAATATTGGAGAGGGTGTGGAGAGAAAAGAATGCTTATTCATTGATGATGGGATTGTAGAATGGTACAGCCACTGTGGAGGACTATTTGGCAGTTCCTAAGGAAGTTGAATATAAACTTGCTAGGTGACCTGGCAATACCATTACTAGGTATATACACAGAAGAACTGAGAGCAGAAACTCAAACAGACATCTGCACACCGATGTTCACAGTGGCAATATTCATGATTCTCAAAAGATGGAAACAACCCAGGTGCCCATCAACTGATGAATGGATAAACAAATTGTGGTATATACACACAATGGAATATTATGCAGCAGTAAGAAGAAATGAAATTTTGAAGCATATAACAACATGGATGAAGCTAGAGGATATTATATTGAGTGAAGCAAGCCAGACACAAAAGGACAAATACTGTATGAGTGCACCAATATGAACTAAATACATTGTGTAAACTCATGGAGTTAATAATTAGAATATCCAGAAAATAGGAGGGTAGAGAATAGAAAGCTAAGTGTCAATATGTGCAGAAATGGTAAAAATGTTGTTTCTAAATCTTTGAAAATAAATAGAAATGGTTAAAGCATATCATGGTGTTTGTATCTAGTAGTGCTATTGTATGGGTATGACAGTGGTTGAAAGGGAAATTCTAAGGTCATGTATATTACTAGAAGGAAAGCTAAAACCTATAACATGGGACTCTATAAGATAGTAAAACCTCATGTAAAACACAAATATGGGTGATGTTGCACATATAAGGCCTGTTTTAATAAAATATAAATTCAAATATACTAGAGGGAAGGAAAAAGAATAGCAGCTATGTCATGCAGGGGAAGCATAAAGAGGTTGAGAAAAAAAAAAAAAAAGAAAAAGGTATCCTTGACCACACACTCAGTTAGGTTACACAGTTTCATTGAGAGTAGAATTTATAATTCTGGTCATAATTGCCTGTTTTTCTGGACTGTCTCTTTATAAATAAGACTTGAAATTTTGAATGCCATATGACTTTCTGGACAAAAATTTAAGTGACAGTTTTCACTTCTGGTCTGAGAGGGAAAACCCCCTTGTAAAACTCTAGAACAACCACCATGGAGGACTTGTATTGAAATAACAGATTATTCATTAAACTGGTTTCTAGAGTTTTCATGGAGATTGAACAGTAAATTATCTTTGTTTGGTAGCCCCTGATAATAGGGGATACATACTTTGCTTAACAAAGCATATTTTTAGCTATCTTGAGCAAATATGATATCCTGAAAAACCTAGAAAAATGCTTTGCCCTTTGATGTATAAAGAAACGAATTGAATGAATGAACACTTTTCATTTTTCATCTTCCAATGAAATTCCAGATGTTACTAACTTTGGAAATAGATGTTCATGTTGCCAGATTCCCGTGGACCAAAGTAAACGCCTTTTTAAGTTTATCATCTTCATGAATTACAACCCTAGATGCATATCATTATCAAGAACTATGAAGGGGTTAAGATTATGCCTGCTTACAAATTTATGACTTGGGTTGCAACATTTTGTGGAGGTTGTTAGAAGATATGAGACTCCTGGACCAGAGACAAAGGACTTCATTACTCATTGCACAGCAGGCAGCATGAGTTTCATATTTTCTTTGTTTCTATTTGCCCTACAAATCACTCATGGAGATGCAGAGTGACTCAGGTAGCTTCCACCCAACAGTGAATTTATCAGAGTTGAAGACTCCCAAGCTAAGAAAATTCCAAGCCTTTAAAGTGACCATAGATAAACTAGCCTAACATTTGCCCTGGACAGCAAATGAATCTATCTTTTGATTTGTCAGAAGACACTGTCTTTATCTTCCAAGGATTTGTGCTATACAATAATCCATGAAAATATAGCCTAAAAGAATAGTCATCAGTAGTGCCTTTAGATGGAAAACATGAAAGAGGTCAATGGAATATTCTCTTTCAGGAACTGAGAAAACAGATGCTTGGGAGATTCATAGTTTTCAGGGATAGATGAACTATGGTTTACCAACAAAATGTAGGTCACCCTATCATTCATTGATTCAAAAATTATTTTTTGAAACCTGTGATGGTTAAGTCAAGTGTGTACTTGGCTATGCTGTGGTGTCCAGTTGTTTGGTCAAGCAAGTACTGGACTGATTGTACTCTGAGGGTATTTTGTGGATTTAAATAATTAGTCAGTTGATTACATCTATGACTGATTACCATATTTGGTATTTCCATTATTGATAACCTATAATGAACAAAGTTTCTTCAGATTGAAAGGAAAAGACAAGGGACAGTGGCTTTGATCAGTGTGAAGAAGTGAAGATTTATGTTAAAGGTAAATAAATTGGTAAATGCAAAACCAAAAGTTATTGTGTCCTCAATATATAACTCTGCTCATTAATTCAGTATACAATTGAATAAATCACATTTCCTCATAGTGGACAATCAAAATATAAAGAGGTTATGTGGGATATAAACAACATAGAAAGGGATAATGGAGGGATATGAGAGCAGAGAATGTGTATGCAATTGACCCTAAGTTATTATCTTTTCAATTTAGTAGGTTAAAGATGTAGGTTGTGTTATACAAACCCCAGGGTATCCACAAAGAAAGTACTTAAAAATACATAGGAACAGAAAGGAGAAAAGAATCAATCAGATACACCACAAAAGATCAACAATAAAGGAAAGGAGGCTGCAATAAAGGAAAAGAGAGACAAAAAAGATATAAGACATATAAAAAACAAAGGACAAAATGGTGAAAATAAGTATTGTCTTTACAGTAATAATGCTGAATATTTATGGATTAAACTCCCCAATGAAAAGACACAGATTGGCAGAATGGATAAAAAGAATGTTCCAGCTGTATATTGTTTACAACAGACTTGTCTTAGAAACAAAGACATAAATAGGATTAAAGTAAAAGGATAGAAAGAGGTAATCCATGCCAATTGTAACCAAAGGAGACTGGTGTAGCTATACTAATATCGGACAAAATAGACTTTAACTTAAAAGCTGTTACGAGACAAAAAGTACACTATATATTAATAAAAGGTCAATACACCAAGAAAAAATAATAATCATAAATCTTTATGTACCTAAATAGCGTGCTCCAAAATACAGTGGCAAACACTGGTAAAACTGAATGGAGAAATAGACTCCTCTATAATAATAGTTGGAGACTTCAGTATAGCACTCTCATAAAAAATAGAACATCTAGACACAAGATCAATAAGAAAACAGAGAACTTGAATACTATATAAATTAACTAGATCTAACAGATATATACAGGACATTGCACCTCCAAACAAAAAGAAAGACATTCTTCTCAAATGTACATGAATTGTTGTCTAATATAGACAACATGTTGGATCACAAAACAATTCTCATTAAATTAAAAAAAAATTAAATTATATAAAGCAACCTCTCTGAACACAATGGAATGAAGATGGAAATCAACAACAGGGAGACAGCTGTAAAATTTGCAACTATATGGAATTTAAATAACACACTCTTAAACAATGAATGCGTTAAAAAAAATCAACAACTATCTTGAGATGAGTGAAAACAAAAATACAACATATAAAAACTTATGGGAAAAAAATAAGGCAGTACTCACAGGGAAATTTATAGCCTTAAGTGCTTTCAACAAAAAAGAAGAAAGTGCTGAAATCAAAGACCTAACTGCACTCCTGAAGGAACCAGTAAAAGAATAGCAAAATAAACCCAAACCAAGCAGAAGGAATGAAATATAACAGATTAGAGCAGAAATATATGAAATAGAGTAAAAGAATACAGAGAGCCTTAACAAGACCTAACATTGATTATTTGAAAAGATCAATAAGAATGACAAACCTTTAGCTAGAATGAAAAAAAAAAATAATGAGGACTCAAATAATAAAACCAGAAATGAGAGGAGGAACATTACTACTGACTGCACAGAAATAAAAAGGATCAAAAAAGGATATAATGAATGACTGTTTGTTAACAAATTAGATAACCTTGAAGAAGTAGACAAATTCCTAGAAACATGAAAATAATCTACACTGACTCTAGAATAAACAGAAGATCCCAAAAGACCAATTATAAATTATTAGATTAAATCAGCAATCCCAAACTTCCCAACAAAGAAAAGTCCAGCACCAGATGGGTTCAGAGGGAAATTCTACCAAACATTCCAAGAAGAATTAACATCAATCTCCTTAAACTCTTCCAAAATATGGAAAGTTGGGAACATTTTCTAATTTATTCTATGGGACCAATATCACCCTAATACCGAGCCAGATAAAGATACTGCTGAAAAGAAAATTACTGACAAATATCTATTAGGAATATAGGTACAAAATCCTCAACATAATACTAGTAAACTGAATCCAACATCACATGAAAAGAATTATAAAACCATGATCAAGT
Organism: Cabassous unicinctus; assembly: GCA_029593785.1. Classification (NCBI taxonomy): domain Eukaryota; kingdom Metazoa; phylum Chordata; class Mammalia; order Cingulata; family Chlamyphoridae; genus Cabassous; species Cabassous unicinctus. Next base: position 39,959 of record JAQZBX010006871.1, on the reverse strand, counting down.
GGAATTTATTCCAAGAATGCAAGGGTGTTTCATCATAAGAAAATCAATTAATGTTATCACCACATTACAGAGGAAAGAGGAAAAAAAAAAACAAAACATGATCATCTCAATTGATGAAGAAAAGATATTTGACAAAATCCAACATCCTTTCTTGATCAAAACACTATGAGAAATAAGAGTAGAAGGAAATTTCCTCAATATGATATAAGGGTGTTTATGAAAAACCCACAGCTAACATCATAGTCAATTAAAAAAGACTAAAAGCCTTCCCTCTAAAATCTGGAATAAAACAAAGATGCCCACTGTCATTACTGCTATTAAACATTATACTGAAGGTTCTAGCCAGAGCAATTAGGCAAGAAAAAGGAATAAAAATCATCTAAATTGTAAAGGAAGAAGTGAAACTTTTACTATTTACAGAATGCACGATCCTAAATATAGAAACTCACAAACAACTACAACAAAGGTAATAATTTAAGCAAAGTGGTGGTGTATAAGATCAACATGCAAAAATGAGTAGTATTTCTTATACTCATAATGAACAATCTGAGTAGAAATTCAAGAAAAAAATTCATTTACAATGGCAACTAAAAGTATGAATATTCTAGAAATAAATTTAACCAAGGATATAAAAGACATATACAAATAAAACTCCAAAACTTTGCTAAAAGAAATTAAAGAAGATTTCTAAATGGGAGGATATTCCATGCTCATGAATTGGAAGAATCAATATTGTCAAGGCATCAATTATAACTCAAAAGATTTCCTGATTCAATGCAATCCCAATCTAAATTTTAATAGCCTTCTCTGCAGAAATGGAAAAGCCCATGTAGCAGTTTGGCAGTTTGATATAGTTATAAATTCCAAAAATAGATATTGGATTATGCTTGTAAACTGGTCTGTTCTTCTGGGCATGGTTAAGTTATGATTAGGGCATTGACTGGGCCATGTCAGTAGGGTGTTGAGCCCCACCCCTTGGTGGGTGGGGAATCAAATATAAAAAGCATGGCAAAGGACAGAGTTGGAGTAGTTTTGAGTTGGAGTTCTGATGTTCGAGTTTTGCTGGTGCCTGGGGAGGCCAGCAGACAGAGAAGCTTGGTCATGAGGAAAGAGAGAAGGCCCTGGGATAGAGACCAGCCTTATGCCTGAGAGTCTACAGCTGATCTTGTGGAGAGAGGCAAAACCTAGAGAGCCTCATAGTCTACAGCTGACCTTGTGGAGATAGCAGAGGAGCTGAGCCCAGAGACAAGCAAGCTCCGGGAAGAGAGGAACCCAGGAAGCCTGAAATCTCATAGATATTGGCAGCCATCTTGCTCCAAGATGTGGCAATAGACATTGGTGAGGGAAATAACTTATACTTTATGGCCTGGTAACTGTGGATCTCTACCCCAAATAAATACCTTTTATAAAGACCAACAGATTTCTGGTATTTTGCATCAGCACCCCTTTGGCTGACTAATACACCCAGCATAAAATGTTTTTGTGAAAATGCCCAAATATCCAAAGTCATCTTGAAAAAAAAGAATGAATTTGGAAAACTCAACTTTCCCAACTTTAAAATGTATTTCAAAGCTGCAGTAGTCAAAACAGCATGGTACTTGCACACAGAGAGATATATAGACACATGGAATTGAATTAAGCATTCAGAAATAGACCCTAACACCTAAGACCAGTTGATTTCTTACAAGGATGCCATGCCTTCTCAATTAGGAAAGAAGAGTCTCTACAACAAGTAGTGCTAAAGAACTGAATAGCCATATGAACACCATATCCAAATATTAACTGAAAGTGGATTAAAGACCTAAATACAAGAACCAGGAATATAAAACTCCTAGAAGAAAACAGGTAAGCATGTTCATGACCTTGTGTTAGGCAATCACAAGCAACGAAAGAAGAAAGAAAAAAAAAAGTAAATGGGACCACATCAAAAATTAGAAACTTTTGAACATCAGAAGACTTTATCATGAAAGTAAATAGATAAACCACTCAATGGGACAAAATATCTGATAAGGGTTTATTTACCAGAACTTATGAAGAAATCCTACAACTCAACAATAAAATGACAGAAAACTGAATTAAAAATTGGACAAAAGATTTTAACAGACATTTCTACAAAGAAGAAATAAAAATGGTCAAAAAAGCACATGAAAAAAATATTCAACATCATCAGCTATTAGAGAAATGCAAATCAAAACCAATATGTGATACCATTTCATACCCACAAGAATGGCTAGTATTAAAAAAAAAAAAAAAAAAAAA